>CANXYI010217844.1:0-10136 GCA_948208565.1 Hura crepitans | reverse complement strand
GGCTGAATTTAGGGAACATAGGGTGTATTTGTTGCCTTAAAAGCAGAGGTGAGTGTAAGGGAAAGGTTTGTCCTTATCATTTAGCTATCAAAGGAATACAATAGTAGGGGGGTTGTGTGTGTCATGGATAGGAATATGATGCATAGGGTGGAATTGTGGGTATGAGTGGAATCTAGTGAAAGTATAAAATCATCCCATGGATATATGTATGTAAGCTAATAAAATGTGACCTATGAGGTTGGTGATCTTGAGAAATATGTTTTATAAATGATTAAGCACATAAAGTTGAGAGAAAGGTGTGTGTGGAATTTAAAAATGAAATAAGTGAATCAATTAATATCAATGCATGAGAACAACATGGTTAAGATGGCAATAATTATATATTGTTAAGGTAGTAAGTCAAATTATATTTGGAAGTGAATTGCCATACAAATAATAGCATATGTAGATGATGGATAACTTCAACCCATGAATATGGGTTGTGTGAAATGCTTGGTGGCTGAAACATGAAGGAGGACAATGGTCACGGTGTATAGTTTTAATTAATGAATGGTAATCATATGTTAGCTTATTAATTTTAGAACACATGGGCATGGGATATGAGAAGTATATTCTTTAAACAATAAATATAAGGTGGCTGAGAGTATGGTTGAGTAAATTAAATATGATATACATGATGAATAAATTTTAAGGTGTGAGAACAATATAACTAAAATGAAGGTGGTTATGTTCCCTTCAAATTAACTAGGTGACTCATGTGTAGAAGTAGAATGCTATGGTATGTTATGTATGAGATATTAAGTATAACTTATGCTAAAATAAGTGTATATGTGTGTAATATATATGGTATAGAAAGAGTTAAATAATAATAAGGAAGATTTATGCTAAATAGAGTTGAAATCTAATTTAGGGTTATTGAAATCTAAGTGATTAAATAGTTCCATAAAGGATCTAAAATGGCAAGAAAATTTAATTAAAAAACTAAAGTCTTTGTATTTTTATATTGATAAAATTTAAGATTTCCTTACAGAACATTTAGAAGAGTAAGTAAATTTGGCTTTAAGCCTATACTCATATGAATTGTTGATTTTGAATTGAGGCAAAAGAAAATGCCTAAAATATTATGGCTACGGGCCTATAAGTGTAGTACAAAAAAATTAACGGCTACGAGCCTATGACAATGGTGAAACCACACGACGTGATGTGTAACTGTCCTATAAAAAGGACCAGACTAGATTTAGCTCGAATATAATTGATACAGTGCATGTAATATGGTGTTAATTGATGGAGTAAAATAAACTTAATTAGGCCTAGGGAATTATATTAAATTAAGCTTAGAAAACATACCCATAATTGTCCGTTAGGACCAAAATGGGCCCGTAACTGTCCGGGTCAAAATTTAACTATGGAAATAAATTCATAACTAACTGTTAAACATTGTTAAATATTATAAAATGATGATTAGTAAATAAATTAAAGTGAAAGAAAGTTAGATGGCCCATTAGTTAGACCAGTGGGTTAACAGGTCAACTTAGGGATTAGCAGCTACTACACTATATAATTTTTAGGCAGGGCCAATACAGCAGTCCAGGTCCATTTTAGGGCCACTATATTAGTCTATTAGATAGACAATTATATGCTTTTGTACACTTGATACTATCCATCTGGTTATGTTCGTGCAGTGGCATAGGTCCTAAAGAGCTACTACACTAGTCTGTTAAATAGACCAGTCTACTAAGCAGGCTCTCATGTTACCAATATACTCAGTGTCATTATTGGATTAAGCTGGTGTAGTGGAGTAGGTTCATAATCAGGCCACTACACTAGTTTGTGAGGAAGATCATCATTTTGCTAGCCTACCTTGTCTATATATCAGATCATGCCGGTGTAATGGCGTAGGTCTATATTTGGGCCACTACATTAGTCTGTGAGGTAGACCATGGGCCCATACAGTAGTCAGGGTCCATAACATAGATCACTGCACCATTTTTATTTCCCTCTTTGGTCTAGTGTATTCATGTGTAGTCTACCTAATTAGACCTATTTTCAAATTAAATATTAAGTATTAAAATTGATTCACTGATTGAATAAAATTATCCAAATTATATAATTGAGAAGTATACATTGATTTAACTGACCTCAATAAGCTAAGAGAAATCATACTTAAACTCGAATGAATATTATATCCCTAAACCTGATTAAATTAAGTGTGAATGAGTTAAGGAAATTAAACAATTAGGATTAATGCATAGATATACATGTATTTGTTGAGGGGTACATCTTATGAGAAAAATATATAACATGCATAGCACTATTAAAGATTATGATCTCAGTTCACATTAGTGCAAGGATTGAATGACTATACGAACTACATGATAGGATTAATGTAATAACCTAAATAGAATTATCTTATTAAGAAATTCAAATAATATAGAAATGGTTTCTAAAGAACACAAACCTTCATTTGACCTTAACATGTATGAATTTTATAATATAGATACATTAAACTACTTATATGTAAAATGTGAGACATGCTTTTAATTAATTAAATTCACCACTAAGTTTTATACTCAGTGTACCAGGGTTTTGGTGTGCAGATTTCTTCAAAAAGCTGATAAGGGTGTCACAATTTGCATAATACATATCATGATATTCTAGTCCTAATATACATACATATGAGTGCCAACTACTTATAATATTACATCACATCATCAAAATAAAAATATACAAAAAACACTTGTGAAAATCTCCTTTGCATTGCACTGCTGCTATTGAGGCTATCGATGGCTAACTATCTACTACCTACGCATCAAAAACATGATTTGGTAAGCATAAATCTTAGTGGTGTATTCAATAAAATATGCTTACACACTTATACATATAAATACACATTAAACATACAATGTCACACAGTCATAACATATCAATAGCACACACATTGTTATACACATAGTTTGCCTGTATACACTTATAATGCTTGTAGATCGAGGTTTCATTAATAATACCTTCGAGGCTTGCATAGTGTTCCTGAGAAGCCATGATAACTTTGTAAGTCCAATAAAGGTGTGTAATAGTCATAAAACTTTGATGGGCCAAAAAAATAAGGAAAATATATTAATTTAAAAATTTAGCAGAACCAATAATTCATTTTAGGCAATAAGCTAGTGAATAGTAACCTTAAATGAGATTATGCTAAGAATAACTTGGGATGTGCCTGGATAGACTTGAAAATAGCCTTTGAGTTCATTAGTGAAAGAATTTTAATTTTTTAAGGTCCTTTGATATTTTTTCAAAATTTCTTGTTATAGCGAGTGAATAGTGCACCCATGTTCCATTAGAGTTTGGACTTAGAATTTTACGAGGCCATAAATGGGCCTAATCAAGGATTTTTAAAACAAAAGCAATTATTTTTAAAAGTCTAATGTAATTTTTAAAGTTTCCCAAATTTAAGTTGAAATATGATTTTTGTGGGCCGTTATATCGCCACGTGGTGCAATCTAACACATCTACCACTAATATATAAGGGCTCCCCACACATGCATATCATTTTACATATGTAAAGAAGCCATCTTTAACCTTTAGAGAGCCCTAGAAGTGATGCCATTTTTTTAAGAAAGATTCCCTTCCATTTTTGCTTTAAACCCACACCAAAACACCACCAAATCTCATAAGTCTCATATGGAAATGAACCTCTATGACCTTTAGATTTCATTTCTACCCTTAAAATCACCTAAAAACCTCACTTTTAGAAGATTTGTGTATGAGGTGAATAATGCCATTTTTTAGTGTAAGTGTTCCTTTCCTAGTTTTTATTTTAGGTTTATGTAGTCTTAAAATTCTAAGAATTTCCATGTTTATAGATTTCTATTTAGAGCTTCCTATGATTTTATATGAATTTTTAAAGTTAGAGTTCCATATGTAGGTTTAAGGAGAGATCTTTAAGAACAAAGGCAAACAAGGCCTTAGAAAGGTGTAGAGATACTTTAGGTATATGGATTTAATACAATAAATGCATGCCAACATGTGTTTGTATGTGTACATGTATGAACATGCATATGGAAGTTTTGGTTTAGGCATGGGTGTACTTGATTTGATGTAATATGCATGCTACAATAAAAATTAGCTGTGATAATGATGATAGGGATGTGTTTTGGATATGAAAAGTATATGAGTATGCATGATGTATGTATGGTCATATGCATGACATATATGTCATGGCACGTGTATGTGTGCTTGATATATGTACATGATATATTATAATGTTAATCATGATATATTATGATAGTAATACTATGTGTAACATAAATAGGACATGGCATGTGAAAATATATATATGGTTATGGCATGATGTATGGTAATGGTTATGTATGGTATTAGGATAAAGATTAGTGTATGCAATGTATGATAAGAAATTGGTAAAAAAAAAATGTATACCAAGTGTGAAGAAAATTTATTATATGGCATATAATGAGGTATATGAAATTTGAGTACTTACAAGATTTATTTGATGTGAAAGAATTATGGTAAAATAATGATGAAGTATGGTGATAAAAATGTAGCATTATGTGAGACATAATGGCATGAGCCTATGAGAAGAATGAGAAATGACCAAATGAATAGTGACATTTACATAAATGGCCTATAACTACCTAGTGAAGAAAATGGCTTATAATTGTCCAATAAAAATGAGTAGATGAAATTAACTAATGATTGTGTTTTAATAATATGAAAATAAATAAAATAAATGAACAACAAATGAATAAAAATAATTAATAGATAGTTGGCCCAATAGTTAGACACCCACTAGATATATTGACTAGTTAACTAGAGATTAGCAACTACTAGAGACTTTATGACTTTAGGGCTATTACTTTGATGATTATGATGGCGGATGTAGCCACCGAGGTCATGATATTAGCCACTGCACTATGTAGGTGCAGTCACAATGATTCCAATATGGGACCATTGCACTAGGCGGGTGCAGCTGCCGAGGTCTTGACATAGTGATAGGTGTCAAATCTATAAAAAATAAATTCCTACTCTCTAGACACAAATAAATTGCAAATAAGGTGAGTAGGGTCGAATCCATAGAGACTGATTTAATTTAATTCTTTCAAATAACTAAGAAAAATAGTCAAAAATTTAAATGGGGATTTTATGTAACTAAAAATTGAAGTAACAATTTAAATTAAATAAAGGACAAAAAATTAAGTGGAAAAATCAGTAAATAGAGACCTAGCATAAGGATTAATTTTAGTTTAGTTCTCAAGATTGATCATAGACACAAAGAATAATCAATTTATTATTTCAGCCAATAAGTTATAGTTCTTGAATACCATCTAACAACCAATTCCTCCTTAAGAATAGATTAATTATGAAACCTCAGTAATTAATCCCTTATTAATCAAGGCAATCCTAGAACACTGTTATAGGATTTAACCCTTTAAAAGTATTAAGAATTAGAGGAACCCGACTCTAACTAATAAACTTGACAACACAGCTTATTACAATTAGATTGTACAATTCCACATTACAATTTATCGGTTGGTTGCTACTGAAATTAGATTTATTATGCAATTATCTTCTTAAAAATCTGAATAGCATTTACTATTAAATTAATCATATAATTGGCTAGATTGTAAAATCAATAAAACATCAATGTAAATATGTATAACCAAAAATACACAAAATCTGGAATAACAAAGAGAAGAGAAAAAAATTGATTGGATCTCACAATCCTTATTGAACATAAACTTTGATAATCCTTGGCTAGAATGAAGCAATCAACTACACATGTTCTTGACAAAACCCAGCAGAAAAATATTCAAAAAAATCTATTCACAAAAGAACCCTCTTGTTCTACCTTTTTCAATCAATAAGTAGGGATAGAAAGAATCCCTAAAGAAAATAAATTGATTCCTAAAATCTCTCTAAATCATTAAGAAAGATAGAAAATAGGAGTTCACATATTCTCTAAAATTATCCTAGTCAATGGGAGACTAATTCCCACAAAATTTTGCCTAAAAAGTAAGCTAAATATGAAAACTATCTAATAAAAATTAAGTTGTATCTGACAGATGACTGCAACCCTTAGTCTTCACCCAAGGCTAACATCTACAACTAGACAGATTCTCTAAAAAGTCTTCAAAAATCCATGAATTGACTTGAGATTTATAAAACTTGCTCTAAAATGATAAGATTTCCAAACTGAGTCAATCTTTATCAATTATGCACAATTAAAGATATAAAAGTATGGGAAATTACAAGGAAATCAAATACCCCCACACTTAAATCATGCTTGCTCTTAAGCATAAGCATTAAGACAAAAAGAAACATATAGTGGAATATAGTTTCCCTTCTATAGCCATTACTACCCTATTCCAGTAACTCCAGCTATAAATCTAGAAAGAAATCGAATAACAAACTTTTATACTCCTATAAGATAAAATGATAATCCTCAACAACTTAATGAACACTAACTAGTAAATTTCAATCACAAAACAAGTTTTAATCTATCTAAAATTAAGCAAATGCATATGGAAAAATATATCCAACCTTGCCAAGATATGATTCACATAAGGCACATAAGTACTAAAAATTAGAAACCCAAAAACCAAGCATCAAGATTACTAATTTAACACTTTTCTCTTAATTTATCCATCAAACTATTGAATTTAGGCACTTGTTAAGCTTGCCTAGGCATCTTTGATAGATTACAACCCTAGGTGGCTGCTAACACCACTCTTAATCAAGTGGAATGTGAGTGACTCGAATCATTTTTGACCCAAATAAGGGGTTGATTCTCTCAACATTAGGTTACTCCATACACAAACCTTCTCTATTTATTTCTAGCATTTATCAGGGAGATTTTGCTTAAGGGGAACAGGTGTTGTTCCACTTGAATTAACTAGTGATGGTAACCACAAATCCCAAGACCAGCGGAGTGAAAAATTTAAAATGTGCCCCTTTTATTTTATTTTTTCCCCTTTTTTTTGAATTAGAAAGAAATTTTTAATTTAAAGGTATTAGTATTCAAGTCTCCTTTCATGCAATTTCAAGCATTAAGATTAATATCTAGGAAAGTTTTAGCTATTTTTCACATGTACATGGCAATCCAATTGAAATGCACATAAGATTAATTGTCTCACCTTTAGCATAACGTTCAAATTTTATGAATTGCAAAGTAATAAGTGGGTAGTAAAGAAATATGTTGTCTAATCATCTTTCCATAACTCACAACCTAAATTACTAAACTCAAGCAGCAAGGATGCTTCAAAGAAATCACAATCCAAATATTAGAACAGCATACAATTGAAACTAAAAAAAATTCCTAAAAATCTAGAAAGAAATAAAGAAAATTAAACTAAACTAAACAAACTATAGTTGTCATAAAATTAACAAGGATGTACACCCCACACATAAACCACACAATATCCTCATATGTAAATAGGCAAGATTATAAGGATAGAGAACTCACCTGGATGGGCCACTAAGTGCATGGGATATGATTGATATCAAGGCTTCGACAAATGTAAATTATGTTCTTATCTATACAAGTCAGTTGATCCTCTATTAATCCTATTCTTCTTTCAAGGGAGTGGAGGCATTCATATATTTTCTCATATCCCTCTAAAGTATCAATTTCACTCCCTAGTTGCAAAAGGTCAACTCCTTGATTTTTATGGGTGGGGTCTATCCTATCTCCTCTAGAGAAGATCCTCAAATGGAACAGAACTATAGGACTTATAGGAGCAAAACACATACCTATCCTTTCAGGCTAACAAACCCATACTATCTAAACATCTAACATTCAGAGAGGGCATGTTACATACAATATGTAAATCATTTTCTTCTGGATCAATCAAATGTGTGGTAATAGCAAAGTGTGTAATTATGGACCCTAAAATAAGTGGCTTTCTAAATAACAGAACATTGGAAAATTTACTAGCAAGCCAAAATCCCAAATTAACTTCCTAGCAGTCATTATACACCAAAAGAAAAAATAATTTAGTTTTGAAAATGATGTTGGGTGCATCATTCCTTCTAGAAAATGAAAAAGCAATGAATCAACGTATATATCTCAATGATTCATCCTGTAAAAATGTATCTCTACTAGATCCTAAGTCATATTCTATGGCATCATTCTGTGTGTACTCTTTATAAACTACTAGACTATCAAAATCTTTATGAAAATCACACAAGCTAGTCAAATATGCACTCAAATCAGCCTCTTCTTCAAAAAGAAATCCCATGGCAACATTAAAATTAGTGACTGACATATTGAACCTATGACCCATCAACTTCAATGAAATCACATTCGGTGTTCCTAGGTTAAAATTCACTAAATCCTTTAGTTTTTTTAAGATAAATGTTGTGTAAAATTCCTTACATAACTCAGTATAGGCAAGCAAATTCATAGAGCAATAGGTTTGCCAACTAATATTGGCAATTAGCATATTCATGTGGTCATAAATATGCAACTTAAACAATGTAAATAGATGTATTAATCTATAATACACAATTGGTAGTTTAGAGATAGTAGTGTACCTTTCCTATTCTTTGCTATCTATGAAGGCTAGGTGGCCATTCAAGAGGTCATCACCAAACTGTAAGACAGCCTTCCCTTTACTGACCTGAGACTACTACTACCTCATGGGTCTCTCCTCTAGCCTTTGTTGTAATGGATTGTCAGTGGCTTCTGAGTCACTTTCTAGTTCAATCTCAATCTAGACTCGGGTCAAATCTAATGGGTTAGAGGAATCAGTCATTGCATTTGTCAGTTCACCTATGGTTTATTCTTGTCACTAGCTCATGATCGACGGTTCGACAATATTAGGTTAAGGGACTCTTGGTGGAGGCTAGATATCAGTGGCTTCTGCTGTTTACCACTGTCGACTTACTATGGATCAGGTGGAGTCATTTATCAACATTGCTTTTTGTTGATGAACTCAAGGCATAGTCACTACATTGGCCTGCATAGGTTCAATGAATTCAGGAGGCACTAATGGCTCCTTGGAGTGGGGAGTGGTTAGCGTTATCATTGTTCAACACTCCTAGTGGGCTTTCCTTTTTAACAACATGCTTTGTTGTTAGAAGAGCAATAGTCGAAGACTATGCAGGGTGATTTCTGTATCTGTAAAAAAATTTTAAAGAGGGTTACAAAAGTAAAAGTGAAAATGGGTAAAAAAGGGGTGCGCCTTTCTTTTATAATAGCCATGGCCTAAGGCTAAAGCTCACGGTTATCTGTACTGCCTTCATTCTTTAAAGTTTTTAACTATTTCACTTTACTAACATTTCTTGCACCCTCTATTGTAACTTTATTCACACAAAAGGACAAAAATGCTGAGAAGAAAAATTCATTACATCTTAAGGTTAAAGATGACCTTAAAAAATTTCTTTTCCTTTTTTTCAAATAAAAATTTAAATTAAGCAAACATGTATGGAAAAATACGAATGAGATGTAACAAGCTTATTTGGATAAAAATTTAGGAAATATAATTAAAAATTACGAATTACAAATAAATAAAAAGTTGAATGAAAAAACTAGGTTGCCTCCTAAAAGCACCCTTGGTTAATATCCTAAGCTAGACATTACTGCCATTAATTAATATAAATCTGGTAGTCTGGTTAGGCTCACTTTTTCCACATTGTGTTTATTAAAACCCTCATAATAGGGCTTCAACTGTTGCCCATTCACTTTAAAAAAATTTTCATTGCTCAAGTCGACTATCTCTACTACACTATGATCAAAAATTTTGTTAATGACAAAAGGACTTATCCATCTAGAACGTAATTTACCAGGAAACAAGTTTAAGTGAGAATTAAAGAGTAAAACTTTTTAACCAACCAAGAACTATTTCCCAAAAATTTTCTTGTCATGATAGGTTTTTGTTCTATCCTTATACAATGCTACACCTTCATATGCATCTTTCCTCAATTCCTCTAATTTTTGTAAGTCTAATTTTTATTGCTCTCTGGCCTTATTCAACTTCTTATTACACTACTTAATTGCCCAATATGCTTTGTGTTCCATCTCTATAGGAAGATGACAAGATTTACCATACACTAAATGATATGGGGACATACCTATGGGTGTTTTATATGCTATCCTATATGCCCAAAATGCATCATCTAAA
>CANXYI010217815.1:0-14160 GCA_948208565.1 Hura crepitans | reverse complement strand
GACCCTGTGGGACCTAAACGATGGCTGCATCCATGAAGAAATCCAAAATCACTAAGAAATGTTTTTGGGTTAGAATATGAGTGGACCTGTAACCAACGTCAAGCACCGACATGCCTAGCAGCTTCTATCTATCCCTAGTTGACTGGTCAACCCATCCATCTCTAAGTTGTTACTCATATAGGCTAATTTTAAATTATAATATTCTACATAATCATAATTTAAACATAATTAATTCATACTTGATGCTAATATTATATCATTTTAACTTAATGAGGAATGTTATCTCATTACCCATATTTTGGCATTTAGGCACAAAGTTAGTGCGTTAATTATATACATGTGCCCCACAATTTCATATTATGCTTTCATGCACATTTGAGCATCAAAGTGTTCATTTTTAACTTGTAGGCATATTTCATACATTTCATGCTCATATCAAGGTTCATACATTTAATTAAATAATTTAATGCCATTTTGGACAGTATATAATCACACTAACATTTCAAACATATTTCAAAACACAATTTCATCATTTTTACTAAGCTATAAACATGCTCAAATTAATAGACCTATTCGGCCAAGGTGTAACACCCCCTACACATTTCTACTTGAAATAAGTAAGGTGTGCTACTTCTCGCTGAGGTCATCCATCATTGGATTTTCCTAAGGGCCTTTCATTTAACCTTTACCCAAGTCTAACTAATATTGACCAAACATACCCTTATTCCATTTTTTATTATTTATCCCTTTATTGCTGCCTATTTTAGTATATTAAAACTCTAAATTGACATTATCAGACAATTACAGAAAAATAAGCAACATAACGGCTACCCGGGTATTAACCCCTAAATAAACTTGCTTATGTATAATTGTGTGCTGATGGGTCTAAGACCCTGTGATCTATGACTTGTGTATGTTGTTGATGACTGTTGTGATCTAGAGGACCAGAAGGGTCCAGATGGGGGTATGTTGAAGAGTTGAATTTAGAAGTGTTCTTTTTTACAGGTTTATTTAGAGGTCATTACCTAGGTAGCTATTATGCTGCCTGATTTTCTATAATTGTCTGGTAGTGTCAATTTGGAGTTTTAACAGACTAAAATATGTAGTAATAAAGGGATAAATAATCATAAATAGAATAAGGGTATGTTTGGTCAACATTAGTTAGACTTGGGTAAAGGTTAAATGAAAGGCCCTTAAGGAAATCGAAGGATGGGTGACCTCAGCAGGAAGTGGCACACCTTGCCTATTTCAGGTAGAAATGGGTAGGGGGTGTTACATTTAGTGGTATTAGAGTAGGTTTAGGCATTCCTAGGTATCATATACATGAGTGCATGAGTCTTGGGTATTATTTTGAGTCAAGCTACAATATCTGATGCTGATGATTGTTTTTGATATAGTTTAGTATGATAAGTGAGTGGACCCCACTCGAGAGAGGGAAAGAGGTGGCTAGTCATACACCGACCACTATACATGGAGTAGAGGTGAGTGTAGCCACTTTAGAGCCAAGTGATGCTACCCACTAGCCACTACCTCAGCCTCAGCCTCAGCCTCAAGCACAGGCTTCACCTGCATTGCTACAGCAAATCATAGATTTACTGAGACATATTGTAGCACCAGCACACGCACTAGCTCCAGTGCCAGTTGTTGTTGCTCCTCCACCTCCACTAGCTCCCTCAGCCCTATAGAAGACATTTCTTGAGAGGTTCAAGAAGATGGGGCCTATGGATTTCTTAGGCTCGATGGAGGATGATATAGCGAAGGCTAAGTATTGGTTAGAACGGACCACTAGAATACTGGAGTAATTGAAGTGTTCTGATAAGGAGTACTTCAAGTACTCTACATCTCTACTATAGGAGGATGCCTATCATTAGTGGGATAGACTAAAGAGGAGGAAGACAGTAACTAAGTTAACTTGGGAGTTCTTCCTGAAAGAATTTAAGAAGAGATACATTCCTGATTCCTATAGAGACAAAAAGAGATAGGAATTCTTCAACTTGAAATAAGGTTGGAAGTCAATTTTAGAATACGAGAAGGATTTTAACCATCTCAATAGATATGCAGTTGAATTTCTCCCTGATGATGAGGAAAAGTGCAAGAGGTTGAGAAGGGCCTTAAAGTGGAGATAAAAAAAGCAGATCTCAACCCCAAAGATTTGAGATTTCTTTGAGTTGGTTGTAACAGCCTATGATATAGGAAAAGAGGGAATTGTTTCAGAGGAAGAGGCTTTTCATAGTAGGCTAGACCAATTTAACTCTATGTAGGGAGTAAGAAGTCGAAGGACTTTCAGCAGGGTCAATAGTCCTAGAGGCAGCAGAGCCAGCAGTCACAGAGGTAAGCCCCTTTATAGAGGACTAGTTAGGGGTATTCTTCTAGGCCTCGACCACCTCTATCATAGCAAGATTTTAGTGCACCTATATCCACTGCTAAGAGTGCACCGCCTACTTATGGAAGCTATCAGAGGAAGTATTAGGGACAATGTTAGCAATACAAGAGGGGTGAATGCTTTGTCTATGAGCCCGAGACCATTGCTAAAGGGTGTGCCCTCAGAAGCAGCTAGAAGTTATATAGACGCAAGCATTAGTTACAGCTAAATCTAGTAAACCTCCGAGTTAATCGAGATAGGAGTAGGTCACCACTAGCCAGAGGGGCAAGTCTGAAGTGAAAGCTCTAGCATGATAGTATGCTATTCGTGCTCGAGAGAAAGCAGAGGCTCCATATGTCATAACTAGTACTTTCCTTTTATTTGAAGTTTATAGATCCTGGATCCACACACTCATACATATGCACCACACAAGCTAGAGATAGAGGCCTTAAACCAGAACCTATAGATGTAGATATTCAAGTAAGTAACTCGATAGGTCAGAGTGTGATAGTGAGCACTATTTATCTACATTGTCCTCTAATGATACATGATCAGACATTCCTAGCAGATCTAATATAGTTACCCTTCTATGAGTTTGATACCATACTGGGCATGGATTGGTTGTCAGAGCATCGAGCAGTCATTGATTATGAGAAGAAGAGGTTAAGACTTTAGACCTTAGATGGGCAAGAGGTGATTTTTGTGGGCAATAAAGACTCTTTACATAATGTGATTTCTACTATAATAGCCAGGAGACTTATCTGAAAGGGATGTGAAGCCTTCTTAGCTTCTGTGATAGATACCAATGTCCAGACCCTTAGCTTGGTTTAGATACTGATTGTGTCTGATTTTCTTGATGTGTTCCCAGATGAGTTGCCAGGATTGCCACCACATCGGGAGTTAGACTTTAAGATTGAGACTAATCCTAGTTTGAACCCTGTATCAATTACTCCTTATAGGATAGCCCCTGATGATACATGATCAAACCCTCCCAACCGATTTGATAGAGTTACCCTTTCATGAGTTTGATGTCATATTTGGTATAGACTGGCTGTCAAAGCACAGAGCAATTATAGATTGTGAAAAGAAAAGTTTAAGCTTACAAATCCTACATGGGCAAAAGGTTATTGTTGTGGGTAATAGAGACTCCCTATATAATGTGATCTCAACCGTAACTGCTAAGAGACTTATTCAGAAGGGATGTGAAGCCTTCTCAGCCTCAGTGATAGATACCAATGCCTAAACCCCAAGTTTAAATTAGATACCTTTTCTATCTAATTTTCCTGACATATTTCTAGATGAGTTGCTAAGATTACCACCACATCGGGTGTTAGATTTTGAGATCGAGGTATATCCTGGTGTGAACCTTGTATCAATTAATCCTTATAAGATAGCCCTAATAGAGCTAAAAGAACTGAAGGTGCAGTTACATGAGTTGCTAAATAAAGGCTTCATCAAGCCTAGTATTTCTCCTTAAGGAGCTCTTATGTTATTTGTGAAGAAGAAGGATAGATCCCTTCAATTGTGCGTTGATTATAGGCAACTGAACAAGGTGACAATTAAGAACAAGTATCTGTTACCTAGGATTAATGATCTTTTTGATCAGTTATGGGGTGCCAATGTTTTCTCTAAGATAAACTTGAGGTCAGGGTATCATCAGTTACGAATTAAGGAAGGTGATATCCCTAAGACTACCTTCAGAACACATTATGGGCATTATGAGTTCTTAGTGATGCCATTTGGGCTTACTAATGCCCCAGTAGCCTTTATAGACTTAATGAATAAAATCTTTAAATCATACTTGGACTAGTTCATAGTGGTATTAATTGATGACATCTTGGTATATTCCAAAACAGGGGAGGAACATGAACAACACCTTCAGATTGTATTACAAGCATTGAAAGAGAAGCAGTTATATGCCAAGCTTAGTAAGTGTGAATTCTGGTTAGAAGAGGTAGATTTCATAGGTCATATTACCTCAGCTGAAGGTATCAGGGTAGACCCGAGTAAGGTAAAAGTAGTATTTGAGTGGAATCCTCCTAAGAATGTGACTCAGATCTAAAGCTTCCTAGGATATGCAAGATATTATCGGGGATTTGTAATAGTCTTTTTCCATGATAGCTGCACCACTGACAAGGTTGATAAAAAAAGATATAGAATTTGAGTGGGATGAAAAGTGCTAGGCCAGTTTTGATATATTGAAGAAGATGCTAACAGAAGCTCCTATCCTTACTCAGTAAGAATAGGGTAAGGAGTTTGTGATCTACAGTGATGCATCACACAATAGACTCGGTTGTGTGTCGATGCAGGAGGGAAAGGTCATTGTTTATGCCTCTAGACAGTTGAAGACTCATGAAAGGAATTACCCCACACATGACCTGGAATTGGCTGCAATTGTCTTTTCCTTGAAGGTGTGGAGACATTACCTATATGGAGAGAAATGCTACATCTACACGGATTACAAGAGCTTGAAGTATTTGGTTACCCAAAAGGAGCTAAATTTGAGACAACGACGATGGATGGAGTTGATTAAGGACTATGATTGCTTGATTGACTACCATCTAGGAAAGGAAAATGTAGTTACAGATGCTTTGAGTAGAAAGATGATAACTACTCTGAGATTAATGCATGATAGAGTGGAGTACACATCAGAAGGTGTAGTGTTAGCTAAATTGCAAGTCAAGGTAGATTTTAGGCAGCAAGTGAAAGGGGCTTAGTTGAGAGATACTTACTTAGTGCAGACTATGAGTAAATTTAAAGAGGGGAAGGCTATAGGCTTTGAGTTGAGTGATGATGGAAGCTTATATTACCAGAATAGGCTATGTGTACTTGATGTAGATGAGTTGAGATTGTAAATTCTGAAAGAAGCTCATGAGGCTCTGTACTTCATGCATCCAAGAAGTATAAAGATGTACCTTAGGTTGAAGCCTCATGATTGGTGGTCAGGAATGAAGCACGAGGTAGCTGAGTACATGGCTTGTTGTTTAACATGTCAGCAGGTGAAAGCAGAACACGAGGTTCCTTCTGGATTGCTACACCCAATTGCAATTCCAGAATGGAAATAAGAGAAGATCACAATGGACTTTGTCATGGGATTACCTCTGACTAGGAATAAGTGTGATACCATTCAGGTGATTGTGGATAAGCTGATGAAGACAGCCCATTTTATACCTTTGTAGATGGATTATTCCATGGAGAAACTGGCTAAACTATACATTTATGAGATTACAAGGCTACATGGAGTGCTAATAGCTATAATCTCAAACCGAGACTCGAGATTTACTTCTAGGTTTTGGAAGAACCTGCAAGAAGCTTTACACACTCGATTGACGTATAGTATAGCCTTCCATCCTCTAACAGATGGCTAATCAGAGAGAGTGATACAAGCACTAGAGGATATGCTGTAAAGCTATGCCATTGAGTTTAAAGGCTACTGGGACTAGTATTTGGCACTAGCGAAATTTGCATACAACAATAGCCATCAGGCCAGTTTAGGCATAGCACCATATAAAGCCCTGTATGGTCATCAGTACAGGACTCCTCTCTGTTAGAGTGAAGTGGGAGAAAGTAGGATAGTTGGATTTGAGTTAATTTGAGATGCCGAGGAGAAAGTCAAAATTATCAAGGAAAGATCGAAAGCAGCCTCAAATAGGCAGAAGTCTTATGCAGACCTAAAGAGAAGGGATATTAAGTATGAAGTTGGAGATCGAGTATTCTTGAAGGTATCACCATGGAAGAAAATGGTTAGGTTTGGTAAGAAAGGGAAACTCCACCTTAGATTCATCGAACTTTATGAGATCACTGAAAGAGTGGGTCCCTTAGCTTATAGATTGGCTTTACCACTTGAATTGCAACATATACATGATGTCTTTCATGTATCCATGTTGAGACGATACCTGTCAGACCCATTACATGTGACTGCTATAGAGCAAATTCAAGTTCAGCTAAATCTGACATATGAAGAGGAACTAGTGTAGATCCTAGCCAAGGAAATGATGCAACTGAGAAACAAGATGATCCCATTGGTGAAGGTATTATAGAGACACCACAACATGATAGAGGCAACATGGGAGAGCTAGGAATAGATGCAGATGCAATTTCCCCACCTCTTCTGTACAAGTAATTTTGAGGATGAAATTTCTTAAAAGGGGAAAAACTGCAATACCCGTAGTCAAGGTCTTATAAATAGTACCTTATGGGCCTGAGTGATGTTCTTCGTGGTGCGAGCCATCATTATGAGTCTAATGACTATCGTATTGGTCATAAAACATTGATAGGCTTGAAAATAGGGAAAACAAATGAATTAAAAAATTTAACAGAACTAATAAATAGTTTCGAGTCGAGAACTAGTGGATGAGGAGAGAAAATGAGTCTAGGCTAGGATAGCCTCGGGATATGCCAGAACGGACTCAAAAATATCATACCCTAAACATTAAAAATTCTAATGAGTATGATGGAGAAGGAATTTTAATTTTTTAAGGTTGATAGATATTTTTTCTGAATATTTTATTCTAGCAGGTAAATTAGTGCCAAAAAGTCAACTATTAAATTTTGGCTTGAAATTTTATGTGGGCCTTAAATACACTAATCAAGGTTTTTTAAAACTAAAATGGAAATTTTTGGAGGTCCAGAGAATTTTCTAGGAATTTCTAAAGCCAAAAATGGCATAAAATGAATTCTAGACATTTGATTACCATGTGTCATGATCCTATACAACCAAGCCTCTATAATTAAGGGGTTACAAATGTGGATATCCTCACATTTACCAACACCCTTCTTTAACCTTGTAAAACCTCTTAAGCTGATGCCACCTATTCTCTCTCCACCATTTTCTTCAAAGTTCTCTCTTTTCTCTCCTTCAATCGCTATAAATTTTATATGAAAACAAACCTCTATTTAAATTTCAATTGTTTAGACATAATTGAGAAAGGAAGCTTAATTTGGGAGATACACCACTTGAGTGAATAGTGACAAATTGGTGTGTAAGTGGTCCAAACTCACTTTTTATTTTTAGTATAGTTAGATTAGGGTATTCTAAGAAAAACTATAGTTTTAGATTATTTTTGAGAATTTTTCTAAGGTGAAATTTGTGTATGTTAGGGTTTAAGGACCAAGTTGAGGAAAATCAAGGTATCAAGCCTAAAAGTGGTAGAGAAAAAGGTGCTCACACACCCGAGGTATATGGAATAGGTTAAATTTAATATGTCTCATGTGTATGTTAAACCTTGTATGGAAATGCATGGAATTAGGTGTATGCATGGTAATTAAGTGAAATGGTGCTATAAGCATGTTATTGGCATTAGAATAATAAGTTTAGTATAGGTGTATGCAAGTTGTGGCGAAAATGTGTGTGCAATGGGTTATGATATGTGTAAATGTGATTATGGCTTGTTAGGTGAGGTAATGGTTAAGTTAGAAAAGGTAAAAGCCATAATTGAAGGTGAAAATGAATAGTAACATGTGTGAGGTGAAAGTGTGGTGATTTGGTAACATAATGCTATAGTGATAAAATGACATGGAAAATGGCATGATTTTGTCTCATGAGGTATGATTATAGTTTGTGAATGAATATATAAAGGAAAGGATAAAAATTAGGATTGGTAAGAGTTGGTATGGAAAAGGCATAAAACTTAAAAATGACCAAATGAATAGTGTTAATTTTGCGAAGTTACCAAATGAATTTTAACTTTGCGACCACAGATAAAATTTGGGCATTTTGTGTGCATGTTGTTGTAATATGAAACTTAGTAAAATAATATGGTTAGAAAATAATAAAATAAAGATTAATGGTTTGAATTAGTCATTGGCCCATCAGTTAGACACCCACTGGATGGGTTGACCGGTCAACTAGGGAGTTAGCAATTGCTAGGCAGCTTGGTTCTTCTGGGGCCACTATTATGTGTTAGATGTGGTGGGTGTAACTACTGAGGTTCTAACATAAACCCTACATAGTAGGGTATTAGGAGGTCTATCTAGGCTGATCCTTGCTACGCAGTTGTCTATCTATGGATATTAGGAGGTCTCACAGGGTTGATCCCTACTATCCACCTGAGATGATTGTGATGTGATATGCAGGTATTAAGAGGTCAATAAATTGAACCCTGCAATCTACTTGTCTAGTATTAGGAGGTCTACAGACTGATCCCTAATATCGAGTGAGGTAGGTGCAGCTACTTAGGTCTAGAATGTGGGCTATTGCACAGGATAGTTCCCGTTATCCGGTGTTTTAAAGAGTTGTCTATCTGTCATGGGCCTATATTATAATAAACTAGACTAAAGAATAAATAAGTGACTGAACCTAAAAAGAAATTAGACTTAGAAGAATTAGGATGTCTGTTATAGGTATGGAACACTACCTGGTGCATGTGTGCGTGTCTGACATTATATTTGATTTATTCCACCACTGAGTTTTATACTCAGTGTGTCAGTGTTCCGATACGCAGGTAGTAGATCGAGTGACAACTGACATTAGACATCATCAGTGTAGCTACTATCAAGTCTTTTGGCACTTTTTACCTATTTTTGAGTTTTGTAGAGGTGCACTCATGTATATAGAAATATTGTAGGTTATAGGATGTAACTAGAAACAAAAGATAAAAACATGTGTGTTTTGTATAGTATTTGTATGTTAATATTACTCTGCTTGTGTATCATTGTATGTTGATGGGTTTGAGACCTTATGATTAATTGCTATGTGTGATAATGGGAATTTGTGGTAATCTGGAGTACCAGAAGGGTCCAGAAGTGGAATGTGTTGAGAAATTGAGTTTAGAAGTGCTATTTTCTATAGGTTAATTTAGGGTATCTTGCCTGGATAGCTGTTATGCTACCTAATTTTTTGTAAATGTTTGGTAGGGTAAATTTGGGGTTTTAACGGACCAAAATAGACAGTAATGAGAGGAAAATTAATCAAAAGAGTTTAAGAGGTAGTTAGGTCAATGTTGGTCAAACTTAGGTAAAAGTTAAATGAAAGGCCCCTAGGGAAATCCAAGGATGGATGACCTCAGTGGGAAGTAACACACCTTCCCTATTTCCTGTAGATATAGGTAGGGTGTGTTGCATTTTGGGTCATTACATTACTTCCCATCATAGAATAAATATGGCCTTCAACATTACTTGATTCAAATAAATGTGGGTATTGCTCACAAATTTGAGATTCTGACTCCCAAGTTGCTTCTTCCATCCCATGATACCACCAAGAAACCTTAACCAATTGAACTAATTTATTTCTCAACTCCTTGACCTCTTTAGCCAGGATTCTAATAGGTTCTTCTTCATATGTTAGATCCAATTTCACCTCAACTTCTCCTACTTATAGGACATATGTTGGGAATGATCTGTACCGTATGAGCATAGAAACATGGATTATATCATGGATCTACTGGAGTTCTAGTGGTAGTGCTAGTCTATAGGCTACTGGTCCCACATGTTCTTTCACTTCTTATGGCCCAATAAACCTTGGACTTAGCTTTCCTTTCTTGCTAAAATGTAACACCTTTTTCTAAAATGAAACCTTGAGAAATACTTTGTTCCCCACTTCAAACACCATATCTTTCCTCTTGAGATTAGCATAGGACTTCTATTTGTCTGAAGTTGCCTTCAATCTGTCCTTGATGATCTTTACCTTCTCTTTAGCATCTTTGATTAAATTTGGTCCCCTGTGTTAATTTTATTAAGCTCATAATAGGACTTCTACCTGTCTGAAACTCAATTAAGTACCCAAGGCATTATAAAGTTTCTTCCAAAATATTGAAGTAAATCATGGATCCTGATATGATATGATCAAAGATGGCATTCTATGCAATCTGACAATTTCATTTATATATAAATTTGCAAACTTCTCTATGGAATTTTCCATCCTCACTAGTATAAAATAAGCTCTTTTGGTGAGACAATCCACCACAACCCATACTAAATCATGCTTACTTTTTGTCATTGGCAACCTAGCTACAAAGTCCCTGGTGAATTTATCTTATTTCCACTCTACAATTGCTATAGGATATAGCAAACCAGAATGAACCTGATATTCTGCCTTCACTTACTGATAAGTAAAGCATTTAGTCACTTATTCTGATATATCTCTCTTCATACAAGGCCACTAATATAATAACTTTAAATCCTTATACATCTTCATGCTACTAGGACACATAACATAAGGAGCATTGTGTGCCTTATCTAAAATCTACTTCTTCAATTTTTAAATATCTAGAACACAAATTCAATTATGGTAATACAAACAACAATCACTCTTCTTCTTATATTTAATAGGCTTCCCTTCTTGGATAACACTTATTAAACTTATCAACTTGTGATCCTCCTTCTGACTATCTATAACTTGCTACAATAGACTTGGCTTGACTTGTATCTTTACCAATAAAACATTATTAGACCTAAACTAAAATTTGATATTTATGGCTTTCATAGTAGCCATGAATTTTCTGCTCAAAGCATTAACCACTACATTGGCTTTTTAAGGTGGCAATCAATCATACAATCATAATCTTTTATTAGCTCCATCCATTGTCTCTGTCTCAAGTTTAACTCCTTCTTTTTTAGAAGATACTTCATACTCTTATGATCCATGTATATGTAACACTTCTCACTGTAAAGTTAATGTCTCTATATCTTTAATGCAAATACTATTGCTACTAGCTCTAGATAATGAGTAATTTAGTTCTTCTCATATGTCTTCAATTATCTAGAAGCATAGGCAACAACCTTACCTTCTTGCATTAGAATACAACCCAAAATATTATGTGTAGCATCACTATAAATGATGAAGTCCATCCTAGAAACTGGTTGAACTAGAATCGGAGATTCTATCAATATTGCCTTAAGCTTATCAAAACTCTCCTAACAATTGTCATCCCAGAAAAAAAAACATGACATCTTTCCTTAATAGATAAGTCATAGGTGCTGCTATCAATGAATACCCTTCACAAACTATCTATAGTAACCAAACAAACCAAGGAAACTCTTGATCTTTATAGTGTTTCTTAGTGGCTTCATTCTATATCAATGTTTATCTTATAAGGATTAACTCGAATCCCTTCTATAGAAGCAATGTGCCCCAAAAAAAGACATCTCACTAAACCAAAACTCACACTTGTTGAGTTTGGCATAAAGATTCTCTTCCCTCAAAACCTATAGTACTATTCTTAGGAGTTGTTCATGCTCTTCTCTATTTTTGAATAAACCAAAACATCACTAATGAAGCTGGAGCATTGGTAAGCCAAAATGGCATTAGCAAAAACTCATAGTGGGTATATCTTATTTTGAATGTTGCCTTTGCCACATCAAATTCTTTTACTCTCAACTGATAATAACAAGATCTCAAGTCAATCTTAGAGAACACTCTTGCACCCTTAACTTGATAAACAAGGTTAATAATTCATGGCAATGGATATTTATAGTCACTTTATTTAGCTGATGGTAATCTACACACAACTAAAAAGTACCATCCTCTTTCTTCACAAATAACACTGGTACTCCCTAAGGTGAAACACTAGGCCTAATGAAACCTCTAAGTAATAACTCTTAAAGCTAGATCTTTAACTCCTTTATCTCTAATGGTGCCAATCTATAAGGAGCTATGGATACTAGAGTAGTGTTAGGTAAAACTTTTATACTGAGCTTGAGTTTTCATTCTAGAGGTAAACCGGGTAACTCTTTTGGAAAAATATCCATGTAGTTAGATACTATGGCATACTACTTGTATCTAGACTCTCTTTCCTTATGTCATACACATGTGCAAGATAGGTCTAATAACCCTTTCTCGTGATCCATCTAACTATAGCAGCTGAGATAACATTGGACAAAAAGTTTATCCTCTCACCTACTATTGTAATCTCAACCCCATTTTTGGCTGTAAATATCAACCTCTTCATCTTGCAATCTACAATTGCTTGATACTTGGATAACCAATCCATAACCAATATCATGTCAAACTCATCAAATGTTAGCTCAATAAGATTAGCCAAATACTAGTGTCTTTGTACTATTAATATAAACTTCTTATAAACCTTATTTATAATAACATGCTGACCTAAGGGATTACTAACCAAAATCTCTAAGTCCATAAGTTTATACTCTAACCCCTAGTCTCATGCTCATGATGTGCAAACATATGAGTGTGTAGACCTTGGATCAATCAAAGCTAATATAAGTGAGTTGAAGAACCGTACTTAAAGCTTGTCCCTAACTTCTTCCACTAACATTCCCCCTTGTGTCTCTTATGGCCTGTCAAAAATGAAGGAATCATATCACCTCTAACTGTGAAACTAAGTCTACTAGATATTTGTGGCTACTGACTAGTCTTACCCTTGTTTTAACTTCCCTAGGTTATCTTCTAAGATTGACCCTATTTCTGTGATTATTATGGTGACCCATACTGTTTACCTTGAAATGTCTTGCCTATCTACTAAGCAAAACTAGTTACTCTAGGACTAGAAGATCTCCTTTTCTGATAGTATTCTTGCTTTTCTATCTACTTCTTCTTTATTGAATGACACACTAACACTAATTGATTAAAACTCTATTTTACATGGGAACCACTTGAGACTTGATCTCTACATTTAACCCTTTCTCGAATTGCTTACACCTATTAGCCTCTATAGTGATAATGTCCTTAGCATAGCAACTAAGCATAGAAAATTCCTTCTCATACTCTCCCATTGATTTTTGCTCTTGTCTGAGGTCCATAAACTGTCACTTATGATCATCAAAATAATCCTCATGTTTATACTTCTTGTAAATTTCCTTAAGGAAAAACTCCCAAGCCAACTCCTCTTCTAACTTATATTCTGTCAAATCACCTAACCATTTTGAATCTTCTTCTTAAAGTAAAGAGGTGGCGTAAAACACTTTCTTAGTTAGTGTATCTACTTCATTATTTTCTTTGTGTAATCTAGCCAATACTCAACTGTCTCAGGATCCATTTCACCCCTTTCCTTGAAATTTTCAGCTCCTATTCTCTTAACTCTCTTTACGTAAGTCTTTTAAAGAGCTGAGGGAATTTCCTATTGTGTGGTGTTAATGGTGCAGCAGCTGCTATAGCTTGTCTCTATAGCTATTGTATCTCTTTCACAAAGGCAAATAGACCCTAGGCTATTGATGATGCCTGTCTAGTGGCACTCTTAGACATAGACGACACTTTATTAGACTTTTATCCCATAAACATAGAAGCATGACCTTCCTGTTCTTCTCATGGAACACTCATTTTAACTATAGGTACAACAAAAATTGATAAGCCTCGATATCATTAAATTATGCTATGTATAGACTTGACTCCTACAACACTCTTATATTGCCTAAGTGTAAAACTCCTTATCAGATTCCTGAAGAAACCTAATAATTGGTGCGCTTTTCATATGGTCACCCATCCTGAAATTTCACCGGGGCTTATTCATTTAACTTTTGTAAATTTTCCATTTTAAGTTTATATACAGCCTAATTAATGAATCTAACCTTGTGGTATGCTTATTTAAGATGAAATAGTTCTATAAAACCCATTAACAGGCCATTTTCATTTTACCAAAAATTTGGGTAGCACAATGGCTACCGAAGTGTTTTTATAGGTGGAAAAATTTTTAGAAGTCACCTCGGTGGCCATTGTGCTACCCAAATTTTTGGTAAAATGAAAATGGCCTGTTAATGAGTTTTATAAAACTATTTCATCTTAAATAAGCATACCACAAGGTTAGATTCATTAATTAGGCTGTATATAAACTTAAAATGGAAAATTTACAAAAGTTAAATGAATAAGCCCCGGTGAAATTTCAGGATGGGTGACCATATGA
>CANXYI010217717.1:0-14426 GCA_948208565.1 Hura crepitans | reverse complement strand
CAAATAACCCTTAGGGAAATCCTAGGATGGGTGATCGGGTTTCCACAAAAATCGAGGGTGTGACAATTTTTGGTATCAGAGTGTAGTTTATGCATTCCTAGGTAGATTATGCATGAGTACACAGGTTTAGAGAGTCTATACCCCATGTCAGCTACAATATAAGAGGCTTATAGTGAATAGAAATAGCTTACACTTTGAATAGCCAAAGGAAGTGATATGATAATTCTCAGTGAGAGTGATTCTCTGCCTAATCTCATTTTAGTTGTAGCAGCAAGATGCCTTATCTAAAAAGGATGTGAGGCTTATCCATCTTAAGTTGTTAATACCAATGATACTTTATTGAGACTTTGTATCGGTATATCAATAGATAGAAAGGATATATTAATATTAAAGGATCGAACTACGAATAATGAGTATCATCTTCGAGGGAGAAGAAAAGAATAGTTTATAGACATTACAAATGATTATAAGGTATTAAGAACTAGTGCCATATGAAGTATTAGAGGATAAAGGAAAAATGAGTAGAAGGAATGAAGAGAATAAAAGATTTAAGAGGGGATAAGACCAAATAGAAAAGAAAGGATATGACTAAGAATAGTGATGACATGAATAAGTATAGTGGTGAGTAAAAAGGGACCAAAATATTTATAAGGAAGAAGAGAATTATTGAAACTAAAAGAGATAATGCTCCCAAGTATCTATCAATGTCTTTAAGGAGATGGGCTATTTGTTTTTTTTTTCATTGATGATGCATGAGAGATTGGGGTGGTTGGGTTATACATTTGTTAACATGAAATTGCATTTTAGCATTTGGCATACTCTCATCATTTGACATATGTCACATTTATCATTACATATGCAAGACCATAGCTTAATCACATATATATAGACAACCCTCCTACTAAGGGAATTTATAGGGTATAACAATAATAGTAAGTAACTAGTTGATAAAATAATACTCAGAGAAATAAAGTAAGGATATCCTGAGTTTAGGTGAGACGGGCTAAGAAGAAAGTGACATGTATAGACGCAGATGAAATAAGAGATTATCCAAGTAAAGTAAAAATAGTAATGGAGTGGAAGTCATCTAGAAATATGATAAAGATTTGAGAAACTATAGGATTAGTAGGATATTACAGAAGATTTGTAAAAGGATTTTTAATGATAGCCACACCACTTACAAGATTGTTGAGAAAGATGTGAAATTTTTCTAGGATGATAAGTACTAAGCAAGTTTTGAGAAGCTTAAAGGTGATGTTGACTAAAGCATTTATCCTTACACAACCTGAGTAAGGAAAATATTTTATCATATAGAGTGATGCCTCGTACAATTGGTTTGGTTATACATTGATGCAAGAAGGAGAAGTGAATAGGGTTACTAATGTATTGAGTAGAAAGATGATAGCTACAATGACATCGATGAATGCTCATGTTTAATACACTTCAAATGATGCAATCTTAGCAGAGTTGCAGTTAAAACTTGATTTTAGACAGCAAGTGAAAGAAGCACAGAAACAAGATGAGCAGCTCATACAGCTGATGATTAAAGTCAAAGAGGGAAAGAACACTAGGTTTGAGATTAGAGAAGATTTTCTGTGTTATTAAGATAGATTGTGTGTATCGAATTTTGATGAGCTAAAAATATTGCATGAAGCTCATAAAGTTCCATAAGCTATGCATCCAAGAAGTATGAAAATGTACTTGGATTTGAGACCTCAGTGTTGGTGGTTAGGAATGAAAAGAGATATGATAGAGTGTTCTTGAAAGTATCCCTATTAAAAAAAATATTGGGATTCAACAAGAAAGGAAAATTGAGTTTGAGATTCATTGAACAATACGAGATTGCATAGCGTATAGGTCAAAAGGCTTATCAGCTAGCATTGCCATTAGAATTATAGTAGATACATGATGTATTTCATATGTCTATGCTGAGGAAATATTAATCTAATCCAACATATGTAATAGCAGTAGAAAAAGTAAAAGTATAGCCAAACTTGACTTATAAAGAAGAAATAGTGCAAATATGGGTAAGAGAAGTCAAACATCTGAGGAATAAGACAATACCATTAGTTAAAGTGTCATGGAAGCACCATAATATAGATGAGGCAATGTGGGAGAATGAGGAATAGATGTAGGCTCAATACCCATAGCTACTTTCTTCAAGTAATTTTGAGGATGAAATTCATTAAGAGGGGAAGAAATGTAATGCTCATGAAACACAATTTCATGAACAGTACCTTCTATGGCATGAATAGTGTTCTTATAGGTGCAGGGTACTAAAGAAAGGCCAGAAAGGGCTAGTACTAGTCATAAAACTTTGATAACTCATAAAATGACCTAAATAAGCAACTAGAAATGGAATTTCATCAAAAGAAGGCTTATGGAGAGAGAATTTGCAACTTTGTGAGCAGTGTCACCATAAATAAATAAAAAGAGGGAAAAAGAGAAACAAGGCTAAAAGAAGCATTAGAAATGGTAAATTTTCATAATAGAGGTATGTGAATTTGAATTGAAAACATATCTGTGTTCCTTGTATGAAAAATGGCATAAAACCTTGTATAGAAATATTAAAATGCCATGGAAATGTATATAGTTATGTAATGTATTTGATGTATTTGGTATAAATGTATGCATGTAAATGAACATGGATCATATAGGACATGGAATGGCTGAATGGTGCTTAGTGTGTGCATGAAAGTGTATTAGGTTTATAGGTATGTAAATGGCCTTATTTTGATAAAAAAAATGGATATAAGGATGTGTGGATGAAAATGAAATAGGGATTGCTGAAAATATTGTAATTGACTTGAAATTATGGCATAAAAGAATATGTAAAATTGAAGGTGCAAATAGGAACATTTATATGACTTATAGCATGTGAAGTTGAAATGAAACATATATATGTACATTTGTATGATATTTTGGTGTAAGACATCATATAGAAGTATCACTTTGTAAAGGATGAGTATGTATTTGATTAGTGTATTTGTTGAATTTAGTATAAATGTATGTAAGTAAGATGGAAATGTGATAAAATGATGGAAATTGAACATGTATCATGTTAGTTAAGGAAGGGCCGAATGACGTATGTAATATGTTTATGTGAATATTAAATGTTCATTCATGTAAATGTCTATAAATTTATAAGAAAATTAATGAGCATTATATATATGTATGATAAAGGGATGAAAATTTGTCAAAAATGATGAGAATTAAAATGGATAATATGGGTCCTTGAGTGGCCGAATGATAGACATAACATGTATGCACTAAAAGTTGACATTTATGTGTATAAATAAATAGTAAATGGACAGATACAGTGTATGTGTATGGAATTGTGATAAAAATTGTGCATAAATGATAGAAATGTGAATAAATGATGAGAATTAAAAAGGTATATTGTTGGTCCAATAATGGCTAAATAATGTATGAATGAGGGATGTATGAGTAATGAATGATCATACATATAAAGAATTAATATGTTGATGAAAACCATGTATACGAATGTATAATTTATGAAAGTGTGATGAATTAATTAAAAAGGAGTGTGTATGTTAATGCACATAATGTGGCCGAGATATGTGACTTAAATATCTAAAAATGAAATGAACACTAGTGGACATAAGTGGCCAAAAATTGATAAAAAAATGACTTAAAGAAAGCGTGTGATGAAAAATAAGTGAAGCTAAGGGAATTACAATGACCAGTGATTATGTGAATCACTTGGGAAAATAATAATGTTGAAAAAAATGGTCAAGAATAGACCAAGGGATAAATGAAAATGACATTAAACAATGTAAAATGACCTAAAGTGGAATGAAAAATAGAAATAGACATATGGCCAATATAGTTAAACACCAATTGGATGGATTGGCCAGTCAACTAGGAATAAAGCATCTACTAGGTTTGAGCAATTAGATTAATACAACTTTTATTTTGACTATAGGCTAGTGCAACAACATTTTGGTTCATTTGTAGCCACTGGGCAATAATTTCTATTATGTACTAGTGCAATAACATTTTAGTTTCTAGAGCCACTTCACATAAGTATGTAGGTGCAGCTACAGTGAAGGTTCATGCAACCACTGCACATCATGAGGTATGTAGGTGCAGCTATAGTAGAAAGTCCAAAATATGGACCACTGCACAACTAAGATTCTGCTATCTAGTGTACTTAGGTATATTCTATCAATATGGGCCTAATAATTATAATAAATGTGATGCGATGAATGCAAAATGATGAATGAAATAAATGCTTGGCATGAAATAATAATACAGACTATGATGAAAAAATTTAGATAAAATGACCATAAATGATAAGAGAGAATGAAAAATACGAGGTGGTACATGATGAAAAATATGAGGTGGTATATGACGTGATTGTATTTAACTGTAAACTAATATGAACTGCTATAATTGCTTAATGAATGATAATGAATTATTGTAGATGAAATGAAATGAAATAAAAACTTGGCATTATAAATGAATTATGATAATTGAAAACATGATATGAAATGACTATAATTGAAAAGCGTAAAATGAAAATTTTGATATGGTACATACCAATACTATAATTGCTTGTTAAATAATGTTAAATTGCTATAAATGCTTGTTATATTGGAATGTACTACTAAAGATGGTTGTAATTACTTGAATGTCTGCATGAGTATGAAAGCATACATATGTCTTATTCAAATTCACCATTGAGTTGTACTCAGCGTATCAGTGTTTTGATGCGTAGGTAAAAGATAGAGAGAGTATAGCAAGCTTCAAGCCTCTGTAATTGAAAGGAAAGTCTAGGGTACATTTTTTCTATTTATTTTTTGTCTATATATAAGAATGTATATTCATGTATAGTTAGATAGTGGGTAGAGGATATCAAATTGTAAATGGAAGAAGATGATATATAAATTTAAATGAAGAGTCAAAAAAATGATTGTGCCTGTGATACATATATAACTGCTGATATGGCTATGTTATAAAGGGTCTTATACTCTATAAACCCTATGATATTAAGTGTTGATTTAATATTATGATTTTCCATGTGACATTGAGATTCATGATGATTCTAGAGGACCAAAGGGTCCAAAAGTTATGGAATTACTATATGACTTGTATAGAAGTGTATTTCTTTTAAGGAAAATTTTGGTTTTTAACCCGGATAGTCATTATGCAAACTAAGCCATGGCATGCCTTATACATGCCTCGTCCATACTAAGCACACACACACACACACAAGCCTTTTTCATCAAGTTCACCATATATACTTATAATGCCATCTTTAAAAAGCTAATTTCAATAGAATATACCATGCTAACTTGCCACACACCTAGCCTACCTCTCAAAGCAACCTCTCGGCCAACAAGGACATAATATCAACCCTTCCATTTTTCACCATACACATGCACAATTAACCCATTTTTATATCAAACACATTAGAAACTATCACCTCTTCACCTAATTCATGCCATACACTTAGCTTACACACATATACAAGCTTTCGGCTAAAAGAAAGCCTTAACAATTTCTTCATTTTCTCCACTAATTCATCACACAATTCATTCATAAGGTATGAAATTAACATCAATATTGGCATAACATATCATTCTACCTACACTAACCACTTTAACCATAAATTCCATACAAGATTTCTACACTAATTGCTTATGAATGCTAGATTATATGCTTTCAATACTTTAAATTCATATACCTTTACTTAAAATAGAGCCTTGCTCACCATTCGGCACCCCTTTTCTCCTTTATTATCCTTCACTTTTCTTTCTTTACCCATCCATACTCGCCTCCTCCCTTTAGAAAATCTATAAAAAATTTTATAAGTCCCTAAATGAAAATCCAAGATTTTAGGCATTTTTAGAATTGTAAAATCCTCTAGGAAATAAATTAAAAAGAGAGGAAACACTTGCACACACAAAGTTAGTTTCTAAGGACCCTTCATGTACACTTATGAACTTCTTGAATTTTCTTGAAGTCTATAAACATCTATGGCATTCAAAACCTTGAAAGATCAATTTACAACTTGTCAATGGAATTTTTGGTGTGGATTGGTGGCTGGTTTAAGCTTGAGAAGACATAAAATTTGTAGAATAAAAAAGGAAGTGGCATCAAGAATATGAGGAAGAAGAAAAGGAGAAAGAGAGGGTGGGTGAGTGGTGAATGCCAAGTGGACATCTAAGTGGCAACATGTGCCTTTTATAGTGGTTGAAGTGGCCTGGTTGGGGACATATGTCACCCGAGCTTCCTAAAAATGCTCAGTTTTTAATAGAAACTTTTGAAAATTTTGAAAAATCACTTCTACCTCTAAAAATTATCATGTTTATTTTAAAATTCTCAATTGGTCCCATTTAAAGGCTCATAAAATTTCATAGCCAAATTCCTTTGACACGATAGTTAACCAATGGCCTCTATATACGCATAAAACCTAAAATTTACAAAAAAGTTTCAAATGACCTTGAAATTTAAAAATTCCTTCACCAATGAACTCAGGGGAATTTTTAACCTTTAGGTTATGACATTTTCAGGTATGTTTGGGCACATCTCAGGTCATTCCTGGCCTGAATCCATCTGAGCCTATAGCCCACTAGATTATAGCCTAAAATAATAATTAGCTCTGCTAAATATTTAAATTAAGTCATTTTTATCATTTTTAAGCCCTTAAAGTTTCATGACTAGTACACCTCACTTCAAGCCTTATAATGGTGACCTAGCACTCCGAGCACACTTTTGAGCCATAGGGGTACTATTCACAAAGCCTTGACTTGTGAGCGTTATAGGGACAACACAAAAATTTATGGAAATGGCTCTTATTCCTCTCATTACGTTTTCCTCTTCTTCTTGTTTGTCCATGCAAATTACCTACTAGCAAATGGTAATTTACATAGCCTTTCTCCTTAAATTTCTGGTATGGATATAAAAGAGGTGTTCCCAATGTAGGATCATTATGGTTTGATATAACCCTTTGAGAAGAGCATAAGAAACGAAAACACTACATTTATTTATGGTAAACACTTATTATGCTGCTAGTTTAATTTGTAAATAATGGTTTTAATGCTTTCCAATCCATTATCATCATTTTTTCATGAAAAAATTTTGAAATTCTATTATTCGTGGCTTTAGAGAAATAACAATGCTATCAGAGCTAGATTCTTGAAAGAATCAGAACTATTGAGAAATACTGATTATGGTTGATTGAATCAAAAACATGAATTTTGATTTTTTGGTTTTGTGGTGCCTATTAATTTTATTTTTTGCTAATAAAATAAGTTTAATGAGATTAATTCTGATTTGACATGCTTTAAATTAAAAATTTCAATTTTGTGTGACGTAGCAATCGTATTTAAAGAAATACAACTCTTCTATGCATAAAGGGAGATGTGTTTTACCTTGGTTTTCATTCATGATTAAATTAACCAAAATTTTTGCTAGTTTAATATAAAATATGGTTGTCTAAAATGAGATTTTAATTCTGGACATATTGTATGAAAATTAATTTTAAGGAATATGGAAAATAATTGAATCAATAAATTTAGATTTTATAGAGGAGCTAAAAATCGAATTTGCACAATTGTTATGCTATTTGACTCTATTAATTTCTAACATTTTCAAAACTAATATATCATAAATATGAGATAATTATGAGGTAAATTAAAGGTTTTTAAGTTTTTGAAATTTTTTGGACAAGAATTGGAATCATTAACTTTCTTGATAGGCTAGATTGTCACAACTTTGTACTATGTAATGCTCGATAGTGTTCTCTATCATTAGCCACGGGTTTTAAAACTTGTAGGTATAATTTTATTTGATAAAATTGATAATTGTAGGTCTAAAAAGGTGTCAAAAATTGCTAGAACTGATCCTAAGTGGTTTGGATCAATTCCTTGATCTAAGTTACAAATGGTTCTATTATTTACTTTGAATGCAATTCTTTATGATTACCATTTAAAATTTTTAATTAAATTAAAATTCAATATGGTTTGGTTTTGCATTTATGGAAATATATATATATCATCATGAAATTGATTGAATAAAATCAAGTGTTGAATTATTTAATCATGTTTTTTTTTTTATGATACACAACATAATAGACAATTTTAGACCATAAAATTTCATTATGGCATATAACAAATTAATTTAATTCCAAAATAATTTATCATTTAATATGATTAGGATTTTAGCAAATTATATGGATTAAATTTCATTCTAGTCAAATTTATAAAAAAAAACTTATAAAAAATGGGTTAGAATATTTATGCTTGTATTATAGAGCAAATTCCTTTTTGAAAGCCTAGATTCGATTTTTAGGTCATATGCTTTAAAGTAATACGATTTCTTGGAAATTATAATAAGGTTAGAATTCAATAAAATAAAGAGATGTAATTTAATATTTTAATTAGATTAAATAATTAAATTGCATGATTAATGACATTAGTTCTCCATAATAATAGAAATTTATCATATTGGCCCATAAGAAAGCACCAAAACTAGTTTTATAAGTGTTATAATTTTGGTAGTTGACTGTAGCCGATATTTTCAAGTTTTAGTGATTGAGCTCCATTGGAAATGCATGTAAAGGGTGTATGTTTGGTATAATGACTAGTTATGGACAAGTACCAATGTGATTGATCAAGCATTGCATGAATTTTACTTTGTTGAAATTAGGCTTGCTTGTCTAAACTTTTCTCTCATTTCTATTTGTATTTCTCTTCTCATTTAATTCCTTTTTCATGTAATGTGAAGTCTTCTAATTTATCTGATATGTAATTAGATTACATAGGATTAGATTAGCATTAAGAAAGTAGCAAAAATAGAGAAGAAGGCTTACCAAGATGAAATAGATAGAAATGTTCTTTTTATTTCTTATTATGTTTGTAATTCATATATAACTACCTAGGGTCTTACCCAATTTGGTTTCCTTTAGCTCAAAGAAATCAATGTCGTAAAAGTCCATAACTAGATCATATATTTAGTGTGATTAAATAACATAGGTATGATTTAATGAGATTAAATATGCATGTTCATGCCAAAGTATGTGAATTCCTTATGCATGAGCATACCAAAGTATGCAATCTTGATGAGACTAAAATGGAAGACATCCCTAAAACTAAGTACTAAGACTTCTAAGCCTTTTGTTAGTATAGTTTTAATTAGAGTTCTCCTTAGTGTTTAGTGTTTTGGCAAACACAAGCCCACGCTATGTTGAATATTTCACGACTATGCTAATGGTTCTATCTTGGATAGTCTATTAACTTATTGGGAAAACCCAAGGTTAAAAGTTCTAGAGCCAAATTAGGGAAATATATATGAGCTACACATGTACCAGGAGTTGGTGACCTAATAATCTATAGTTGCATAAGATGCAATTAGCATGAGATGCCTAGCATTTCTATTATGGGTTGGGTTTGCTAGGCAAACCCAAAGTTTGATCTTAACAAGAGATAGGTACTGTCTCACTGAAAAAAACATCGGGTTTACTTGGACCAACATAAGGGCTATTGGTTTGTAATAAAATAGTAGGAACGTATATGGATTTTGTAAAAGAACTTATAAAATACATCCATGTACAATCATGCTTTAACATGTTGTTAATCTTCACATGTAGGTTATTTATTTCTACATCATGAATACATCTAATATAAACTTGTGCACCATCTAGAGGATGTTGTTGATAGTTATACTTAATTAGCATATCTAAAACACTCTAAAGACTTAGACGTAGCAACATGTATTCTGCTGGCATTTATGTCTCGTGAGTTACAAGGCAATATAAGCATATGGATGCTTATACCATTTTATTTAACTTATGTGAACTATTTGATAAGTAAAGTAGGACAAATCGATATGAGATATCCAAGGCCCCATTCCATAACAAAATAGTGAAAGAGACTTCAATTGTTAAACATGGTTTGAAGATGAATGGGTATATTGAGTGCCTCACCATTGGGATTTATGATGGGTCATGATCTGAGCATAGATTTATTCCTTCAATCATTACTAGATAGTTATTCACAATTTGTGCTTAATTATACAAATGAATAAGATTCAAATAACAATCCTAGAGCTTCTGAACATGCTTAAGACTACTGATGATGCTGTTAAAAGGAACTCTAAACCAATTATGTTTGTGGACTTTTCTACTTCTAAATAAAAGGGGAAGAAGAATGAGACAACCAAGGCTAATGTTATGAAGGGTAAAGGAAAATAGCCTACTACTATTACTGCCAAAGAGAATGGCTATGAGACCCTTTACCTGATCTAATGGTCAGACCCAAATAAGGAACTTACATATAAATGTGTTGTCTAAACTTACTTAATCTCTTCTGTTAATTAAAACCCAAATAAATTAAAACCTTTTTTTTGAAAACATTTGATTCGGTATTAAGCCCTAAAATTTTCTTTTAAATAAAATTTCAATTTTATGCTTTAAAATAGTTTCGGGAATCCTCGAGTCAAAAATTCAAGAGCATAATGGTTATACCAAGATGTTATCCCAAAATGAATAGTAACTCTACATAAGAAAAAGCACTTCTATAATAAACAAAACTAAAATCCCCAATCTGTGATCCTTTGATAACTCCAAATCATCTAACATCACAAAACGTATTTCATGCAATAAAAAGAGATATCATATAAGCATTAAAAGAAATTAAAACTTTTTTGAGAGTTAAAAAGCCATATAGAAATGTAGATTAAGCCTTATCCCTCATAAGTTGCATATGAGTATCTTAATACATTTACATCATATAACTATATGTATAGAGTAGAAAAAAATTCCACAAGTGCTCCTTTTAGTTTGTTGTAGCACTGGAGGCTTTAACTCTAATATGGTTCTCTTAACATACGTATCGTAAAAGCATATGATGTGTTAAGCAATAGCTTAATGGTGTAATCAACATAACTTGTGCAAACATTCCATAAACTATTATGCATAAAAGTGATATATTACAATTATAAAATTTTTAATGATTTACAAATGTTAAACATGCAATGTCTATGTAACTCTAAATAACAAAAACATGGCACATTTTCAAAATCATATCATCATATATAAAACATAAAGATATCACTATTTGTATATTCATATTTTAAGGTTCCTTATTATTTATTTATTTTTCCCATACTTAAGAAAACACTCATGCTAAACTAGATAATAGGGACTCGTTGGACCACTTAGGCCCTTGGGACCACATAGGCCCTACCATATCAGACCCTGAGGTATGCATATCAAACACAAAGGTTTACATGTCATGATTAAAGGTCATGTATCATTAAAAAACCCAGAGGTCACAAATCAATATTTGACTCAAAGATCAACACACTGTGCCATAGGTCAAGTAAAGGTACAAAAGTACCTTAGCAATTGTTATACTCCCTTAGTTGATTGGTCAACCTATCTAACTAGGTGGTTTACTCATATGGGATATTTAACCATCTTCAATTTTATTTTTACCTTATTAACATAGTTAATGTAGATTGTAACATTTTGTTTTGCCAACGGCTGACTAAATGGGTAATAATGTGTCATGAGGCATACAACATCTCACATGGCCATTTTATATAATGTGCATGCATATATGAATCATTTACAACATTACATCACAATTCTTTATAGCATTTCACAATAACATATCCATATTGCCTTGTTTCTATGACTAATCATCATAGCATTTCATGTCTCTTCCATATGGCTATGCCAACCTTTAGAATGCACATAAATACTCTATTTATCATAAGAAAGTAGTATGACTATGATTAAAATATAATGTGACCATTTCATACCATGCATTTTGCTAAAATGACAATAATGGACATAATATACATATATATGACCATCAACACAATTTTATTCATATTTAACCATTTATGGTTCAAGCATAAGCATATGCATTCAAACATCCTAATTAACCACATCCATGAGATTCGGCCATCATCAATGTTCAAGTTAATCAACACGATTTCTAGTCACAATACATCATACCATAGAATTTCTGAGATAATCAAACATTCCATATCATAATCAACCAATTTTTAATAGAATAACATATATATTTTTGGAACATCAAAATTTGTTCATAAGGCCATACGGCCACACCTCATTGTACACACATAAACATGCAATATTCATATTTAATTATCTCACATATGTCACTTTATTTTCACATTGATTAATTTCTTTTATCACATATAGGCATACATGCTCATAGGTATATATAAAGCACAATTTAAACACATTTATGCACTAAGCCATTTGGCCATGACACATATACTTAAGCCATATTCATTTTATCACTTTTAAAATTCATATTGCATAATCACAAAATCATACAACATAATTCATTGGCAATTAATGCCATTAAATGGCATTTACCATATTTCATTAGGGAACACAAATTATTTGCACAATTTTATTTGGTTACACTTACCTTAGTTTCAAAATATGCTTATCCATATGATCAAGCTTTCTTTTTGCCTTTATCTTTCCATTTTCACTAGGCTCTACAAACACAAATGGGTTTGTTATGGAAAAATCCATATAAAATCATACAAGCTTTAAAAATAAAAATCAACTTCATAAACACTCTCTTGGGCACCTAGAAAACCTAAAAAAATGTCAAAGTTTAGAAAAACTTACTCGAAAAAATTGGTTTATTATTCACTGAGACTTGAAACTAAAAAATCCTTCGATTTTCCTTGAATCTTCCATTAAAATTGGTAATTACAAGTCATGAAGGCTTTTATGTATGGCATAGATGTTGATTTAAGGGCTTAAATTAGAGGGAGAGGAAAATAGGGGTGGCCACCATGAGGGGAGCCATTAGCTTAAAGAGAGGAAAGGATGAGAGGTGGATGGTGGCACTATTCAAATATTGACCACCTTTTAAAAACACTTTAACTTATATAAATCTCTTAAAAATAAATCTCTTTCTTATTTCCCCTTTTAAAGTTTAAACCCCTTTTCGCCTTAAATTAAACTCCAATTAAATCCTTAAAAATCACTTAAACCAATTCTATAGGCTTCTAAAAACTTGAAGTCAAAAATCGAGAAAAATCGATTAAAACATAACTTTTACCTGATTTAGTAAGAATACCTTTTGATAGCAAAAAATTCCAATTCCAAAGTCAATGGACTATTTAGAATATTTGAGTATAAGGTTATATGAATCTTGGAATTTTTTGACTATAAATTGAATATTTTATAATTCAAATAAAACTATGTCATTAGTCATATGACACTACCGTAAAACTTAACTATTGTTTTAAACCATCTAAACAACTTCATTTTCACTTCAAATTTCACCCAAAATTATATTAATATTAATGATTCCATTCAGTAAGATTAGTGTGACTGGGTCTTGAAAAACACTATTTAATCCCTAAAAGTACTATTCATGACATTGGGATTTTTCGGGTATTACATTTCTTCCCCTCTTAAAAAGAAATTTCATCTTTAAAATTACATGGTTTGAACACTGAGGGTACTATTCTCTCATATGAGATTTGATCTCTCAGGTAGCTTCTTCCATACTATGATTTCTCTATAGCACTTTTACTAGGGGCACTGTCTTATTCCTTAACTTCTTCACTTCTTGCGCCATGATCTTGATCTGTTCCTCTTCATATGACAAATCTGTTTTGATTTCCACTTCTTCAGCTGACAGCACATATGAGGGATCATATTTGTACCTTCAAAGAATAGACACGTGGAAAGACGTCATGTATTTACTAAAGTTCAAGAGGCAAAGCTAGCCAGTAGGCTATTGGCCCTATATGTTCAACAACTTTGTACAGACCAATAAACCTCAAACTTCTCTTTCCTTTCTTGCTAAATAGCATAACTTTATTCCAAGGTAAAATCTTGAGAAACACTTTATCTCCCACTTTATATTAAACATCTTTCCTCTCTAAGTCAACATATGACTTCTATTTGTTTGAAGCTGTAATGCCCCCACTGGATTTTCGAAGAAACCTAATATGCTGTGCACTTCTGCCAGTTTACCCATCCCCGACTTCTCCCACGGTCATTCGTTTAACTGTTACTTATGTTGTACTAATCAATTCTATCTGTCTCCAACCATAGAACTATCTTTTTCTATAGTCCATTTAGGTTCATGTTATCATTTTCATACTATTATAGAATGATTTCAACATAGTCAGGTATTTCCTAAAAATTTGATAGCATAACGGCTATTCAGGTCATTATCCCAAAATTTTTCAACTTGTAAAACACTTCTATAACAAATCATCACATCTCTTGGACCTTTTTGGTCCCTTAGATATCAATCTATCATCATCATCTATCAAATAATAATCACAAGCCTCAGGCCATAATTAAGAAATCGTATAGAGCCTCAGGTTCACAAAACATTCAGATAAGGCGTACATACACAAAAAGGGTTAATAGCTATTTAATT
>CANXYI010217702.1:0-14736 GCA_948208565.1 Hura crepitans | reverse complement strand
AGAAAGAAGATCATTTTAAGTGTGGGCTAAACACTAGAAGATTGATCTTACTTTGGAATCCTCTCTTAGATTCTTGAAATAATAGGTTAAGAGCTTACTAATTGGCTCATTCATGGCTCTTTGGCTCTTTGGTCCCCTCTTTCTCTCTTGAGAAGGGTATTTATAGGCTTGGTGGGTAGTTCTACCATTCAGAAGATGTAGATTCCTTATAGTATTAGGAAATAATGATCAAATAAGAAGTTCATGTTTATAGAAGCTTTTTCATTGGCAAGTCCATATAGACTTTGGGTGTTAAGTCCATAAAGATCTTAGCTTTGGGTCTTCCCTAGTCGTTTTTACACTTTGGGCTAAGTGTATTGTAGTCCATGTGAAGATGGGTTTTTGCTTGTCAAGGTAGATAATGGACCATAGCTTACTATTTTAGGCTGGCTGATGCAAACCTTGTGGCATCAAGTTTGGGTAGACTTGTACCAAGTTAGTATGTGCTGACCTATTTTCTAGGTTTCTTGCTTTGTTGCTTGAGCCTATCCCTTGTTATCATTATAGGCTTAAAAGTAGGGCATCTATAGTTTCCCCCACTTTAGTGTGTGATATAGTAATGCAGAAATTAAAACAATGCACATCAAAGTACCTGAGTTTGAGATACTTACCTGAAGGTATACTTACCTGCCATAGAGCTTTATCAAATATGGATACTTATCTTTAAATCATTGCAAAAACTTGCCAAACCTAAATTTTTTCTTCCCTTCGAAAAAGAATTGATATTGTGAAGATGAACTACACTGAATACGGGTGCTTGCTCGTCCTCAAGTGAATTGAAAATCCAATTAAACATGCCTTTACTTTTGAAGTTTCCAAGTAAGGTTTGAAAGTAACCTAAATTGGATATGGATGCCTGCTTACCTTCAAGGGAGATCAAAATATTGAACTAAAAGGAACTACATCGAATACAGGTGTTTGTTCACCTTCAGGTGAATATAAACTACAATGAATATGGGTGTTTACTTGCCTTCTAAGGAGTTTCAAGATGTTGAACTAAAGAAAAATACATTGAATATGGGTGCATATTTACCTCTAGGAGAAGATAAACTACACTAAATATGGGTCCATACTTGCCTTTAAGTTGGTAAGTTACAAATGGACTGAATTAAATATGATGATAAGTTCAAAAGAGTTGACCGAATTAAATCTGATCATAAATATAAATAAGCTGACTGAATAAAATCTAATGATGAGTCTGAATAAGTTGATCAAATTGAATTTAGTGATAGGTCTAGGTAAGCTAAAAGCTAACTAAATCAAATCTAGTGAAAAGTCTAAAGATAGCTTGATAGCATGGACTGAAATAAATCTAGTGATGAGTTTAAAGATAGCCTAATAGCATAGACTGAATTGAATCTAGTGATGAATCTAAAGATAGCTTCATACATGGAATAAACCAAATCTAGTGATAAGTCTGGATAAGCTAACTAAATCAAATCTAGTGTTAGATCTAGTTAAGCTAAGAGTTGATTAAACCAAATTTGGTGTTAAGGATATTAATATCATGCAATTATGTGTGTGACATCATATGTACATGTGTTGTGTGTGAGGTAAGTGTATGACTGATGCATAAGTTACAAGCTTAAATATATCTAGGTGCATAAAAGAGATAGATGTATGTTGCTGATGCATGTGAGTGTGCATTAAGAGATGTGCACATTTGAACTAATATGAATGTAGTGCCCTACATGGGTAAGTGTGTGCTTTAAATAAATGAATGACACTTTTTTATGATACATGAATGAATGTGACTCTATCCTAAATGATGTGCATATGTATATCACTTGTCTCTTGTGTTCTTAAGCTATATGAGCTATATGACTAATATCTATTAATGCATGCATATGGTTACTAATGAATGATAATGTTTGCATATTATATAGATGCATGTAAAGCTAATGAATGTTTTGTATCCAATTCTTTTTGATAAATATGCTAGACTCTGTGAATAATGCATGTGTACATATGCTATATACATGTAGCATGTCACTAATGTATGATGAAAGTTGTGTGTTTGCAAATGAGATAATACATGTATGAATTTATGAGTGTAGTAATTGAATGTAGCAACCTAGTTTCCTCTTGAATAAATGAATGCACTCAATCTTATCTTGGTTGAATGAGTGTAGAGGTATAAAAGTAGTGAATGAGATGACTCTAGTGAATGAATATGGTGATTACATAATCAATGGATGGAAACATATTTGCTAGCTATATGTTTATTGAATGAATTAAATAACATTTGTTGGTTCCTAATTTTCTCCCTAAATGAAGGAATGTGGCAAGGTATGTTTTTGACTAAATAATGAATTTCTAATGAATGTAATGATGTATGTCTTTTTGCTTATTCTTTTTTAAATGAATGAGGAATCTGAATAAACGAATGCATGTATAGGTAGTTGTATGATAGATATAACCTTTTCCTAGATGAATGAATAAGTGAATCCTTTCTTATGATGGATGAATGATGAAGGCAAATATATATTGAATGATGAATGCATCTTTTCTTATGATTAATAAATGGTAAGGCCAGCTATCTAATGACTGATGAATGCAATTTTTCATGGGATGTATAAAGGAATATACAAGTGCAGTAAATGTATGATGGATAATTTTTTTTAAATAAATGTACGAATATGTATGAGTGAGTAAATCTTTGAATACGTGTGAGTGAATAAATCTATGAATTATTAAATATGTTATTGAAATCTTTCTTCTCTCAGACTCTTTATAGGAAAGACTTAGGTTTGAAGGAGTGAAATGGGAGGCTAAATTAGATGTCTCATAAGGAAATATGTCAAGTTATGGTGATGAAAAGGCTAAGAAAGATGTAAAGAAGTAGGTTGAAATGAGATGTTGAGAAAGGAAGTCAAATGTTCCATGAAGGAGGAAATGAGTAGGTTGAATGGAATGTGCCGTAAAGTTGGTAGGGCAAAATGTCAATTCATTACAAAGAGCATTAAAGCATGTGTGGCTATAGAATGAATGATTATGATGAATAAGTGATAGAGCATGCAAATGTATGTAATTGCATAGTCTGTCTGAAGATTTTCCAACTAAATATTTTCTTTTGACTCTACTTTTTGCCTGGACTGCCTTTTGCCAATATTCAACCTAGCGAGCTTCTTTGTTTCTTTTATTTTTTTCTTTTTCTTTTATTTTTGAATTCTACTTATTCATATTCAGTTACGGCTTGGGAACAAATTGTGTTATATTCCATCAATTGATTCTAAACTTGCACCTTTGAAATGGGTAGTTATGTTTTAAAGCTCTTTTCATGAGAGGTTAATGAAGCTGTCTAGATTAGTAAGTAACCTTCTATGGGTGCTTGCTTCGTGCCTCCCCATTATTTTGAATCTTTGTGCTTTTAATCTTTCCAATTACTGTATTGATGATATCCCTGTTATTAGCTAGTCTAAAGATTTTCTAACTAAATATTTTTGCTCTACCGTTAATTTTTGCTTTGGTTCATGGTTTGATTGCTTGGCCTAGTAGGAATTAAGAAACTCTTTTTTTTAATAAAGGCAACCATGGTTAAAAGAAGAATGTTAACTTGTTTGAGGCTTAAGATGAACCCTTTGGTTTGAGTTTTGTCATTTAATGCCTTTTGAGCTTTGGATTTTTGTGTGAGCAAGAATTGAAAAAATGTTTGTCTTTTTAGAATGGTTCCCATAAGCTTTTAGGCTTTAAAAAAAATGATTTGACAAAATTATTTCTTGGACACATGAATTTGATGCTTTAATTTTTGGAGCCTATTAAGCTTGGACCTTTTTTAAGATTGAAGGATAGCATTATTTTTTGTTTAATTGAATCTAGTTTATTATTCATCTGACATCTCACATTTAGGGATATTTATCATGCCTTCCAAGGAAAGATTATGTTTTGAGCTTAAAAATTGTGTTCCATTCTTAGGAGAATTAAGAACTAATTGAGATATATGTGGATTAGCCTGACCATGTTTTGTTTTTTTCAATCTCTCATCTCACTTACAAGAGTGCCATGTCGTGTAATGAATAAGGTGAATAAAGATGCTCATGGAAAGCCAAACAATGTTTTATTAAACTTTAATTGTTCCATCATAGAGGCAAGAGACAACTAAAAAATAAAACACAAGAAATATATCAACTCTTCGTTAGATCCTTCCATACCCTTGATTGGTGCGATCCTATAGTTGGTCAATAGTTGAGTCAAGGGGTGGTAGACTGAATGTCAAGAAGAGAGAACCTCACTTTTTATAGATTTAGGGGATAACAATGAGGTTTGCCGATAGGTGATCTTCAGAATTAGGTATTGCACCATAGCCTATGAGGTATTAGATGGCTCGATGAAGGGCTTTACAATTGTAAGTTAGGTGGCTAATCTTTTAGTGATAAGCATAGTATAGGTCATGGCTATGGTTAGGTGAAAGTGGTGAGGGTTGATGTTCAAGTATTAATGGTCAAAGGAGGTCGTTTTCTTTTAACTCCTAAAGCATTATGAACAAGGACTTATTCAGATGGGTGAATCTATGGGAAATCTTTCTTGGCCTAGTTGCTTGGTCAATGCTTGTCCCCTTAGTTAAATTTATGCCTATCAAGTTCTCTTAGGCACCTTGTTGTTAGACTTCTAGAATCTTTTCTTTTACGAATGCTATTATCCTTTATTATAGTGCTACCATTGCCTTATTCATTATGCCTTTAGTCACCAATTGACTTTCACCTTTGGTTTTAAGTCTAGTTGCCATTTTTATGGTGAAGAGTGTTTGAAAGAAGGAAGGGGTTGACTCTTTTACTTTGAAAAGCTTGAACGAAGGACGAACCTTATAGCTAGCGTGATACATAGTTAATGTGAGATGTATGTTTCAAGCATTTATGATGCTATGTTATGCTTAACTTGTATGGATGATTGTAGGATTGAAGGTTAGTGTTGCATATGATATGTACATGATATGGCTAGACATAGTGTGACTACAAATGCATGTAGATATGTCATGGATGCATGTCACACCTATACTAGGTAAGATGGTACAAGGTGAATGAAGTCTATATGATAAATGATAACTAAAGTATGCCAAGTGCATGCATGGGATGTAACTTTTATGATTCAAATGGACAAGACACCTATATTAGATGAGGTGATGCTAAGTGAATGGTAATTTATGTATGGATCAATGATACATGACTAAGCCTAAGTAATATGCATGCAAGCATGAAGTCATAGTGTTTAGTAGATGTATGTATGATGTATGTGTGTGAATGTTATGACTTTTATGATGCCAATGTTATATTATATATGATTTCTAGTAATGCTTAATGTTATGCATGATTCCTAGTGATGCCTACTAAATCCATCTTTCAAGAGGGAGCTAAAGTTGATGTGCTCTAGGATTTTCTCCTTTCTAGATTAAAGTTAAAATGAATTTATACAAATGATTGAAAATAAATTCATTATCTTATTTTATTAAAGGAAAAGTAATTGAAAAGATTGCAAAAGCTCACAACTAAACTAAACTAAAAAGAAAATGAGAAAGGGGAGCTTCAAGCTTTTAGATTAGGTATCTATTTGGCGTCAATGAGAACTTGGACAACATGATGAAGAGTGGTGCATTTGTCCATGAGATGACCTGTCACTTGATAGTAAACACAATATTGATCGAACATATGATTTGGTGGAGGAGGTTTAATCTATAACTTAGGTGTTAATTACTGCAATTTTTCTTCTTTTATGAGCTCATTTAAGCACTAAGACAGAAGCATGCCCAATTTGGAGAAATAGAGAGTCCTGACCATATTAACATTAGTGACTTAGTTCCAATTATTATATTAATGGACATGTTCCCCATTCTTCTTAAATCCTTTATTTTGAAGTGTTAGTTCAAGATCAACAACTATGCCTTTGAGTTGTTCCTGTGACACCCCCCACCGAAGTCCTAAAGAAACTCAATAGGTGATGCACTTCCTGCTAGGTTACCTATCCTAAAATTACTTTAGGAGTAAACTCCTTAACACTTATAGACTATTCTAGAACTTTATCAGGTATTGCTTAGATTTCTATTCTAATCCTCAAACATGTTATATATGGTCTGATAGACTTAGAAAAACCATTTACAGACACTTTACAAGTTACAAAAAATTAGGCAGCACAACGGTTACATGGGTGACATACCAAAATTTTTTTCACATGTTAAAAACACGTCTATAAACAATCACTCCATTAAAACCTCCATCTAGACCCTTTTGGACCCCCAGTGAACATTAGCACACATCAATCATATATCAAAAAACACACACAGGGCCTCAAGCCTACAACTATCAAAACATCAAGCAACACAGACAAACAAAGCACTTATTTATATACATCACATCTATGTTTTATATATATAGACAGAGTAGCCATACATGCCTTCAATACTTTAAATTCACTTACCTCTTTAACTAGGAGACTTATTCTTCACTTCAAGCTTGCCAAAAGCCCAATTACACCTCACTTAGCCTTAGCTTCCATACACATCATTCCACTTTAAAAAATCCATCAAAAATCCTACAACTCCCTAAATTAAATTCTAAGGTTATAAGAATTCTTAGAATCATAAAATCCTTTAGGAAATAAATTAAAAAGGGAGGAAACACTCACATATCAAAAGTTGGATTCCAACACCAATTTTATGTACACTTAAACTCTCTTAAATTTTCTTGAGCTTTAGGGACTCCTATGGCCTCCAATACCTTCACAAATCAATTCACAACACAATTAAAGGATTTTTTTATGGCAATTAAGAAGAGAAAGCTTTTAAGAAACCATGAAAATGGTGGAAGGAAAAGGAAGATGGCATTAGGTTCAAGTGATGGAGAAAGGGAGGAAATAGGTGGGTAATGGGGTAAGTTGCCAAGTGGTTTTCAAAGTGGCAACAGAGAACCTTTTATAGTGGCTGAGGTGGAATTGGTAGGGTCATATGCCACCGAACATCCCAAAATTGCTTGATTTTGGCAAAAACTTTTTGGAATTTTTAAAAATCACTCGAACCACTAAAAATTATTACATTTATTCTAAAAATCCTCATTTGATCCCATTTAAAGGCTTCTAAAATTTCATGGCCAAATTTCCTTGATAGGATAGTTAACTAAGTGCCTCTATTTATGTGCAAAACCTAAAATTTAAGAGAAATTACAAACTTCGGAGTTCAAAAATTCCTTCACCAATTGACTCAAAGGAATTTTTGACCTTCAAGGTATGGTATTTTTAGGTTTGGTCGAGCACATACTAGGTCATTCCTAGCCCAAATCCATCAAAGCCTATGGTCTACTAAATTATAGTCTAAAATAATTTATTGGTTCTACTAAATCTTTAAATTAAGCCATCTTCATCATTTTTAAGCCCCTCAAAGTTTGATGACCAGTATATCTCGCTCGAGCCTCGTAAAGGTGACCTGGTACTCTGGTCACACTTTTTGACCCTTAGAAGTATTGTTCACAGAGCCTTGACTTACGGGCGTTACAATTCTTCCCCCCTTAAAAAATTTCGTCCTCAAAATTACCTAGAGTAAACAAATTTGGATATTGACTCTTCATCTTGTCCTTAAGTTGCCATGTGGCTTCTTTTGTGTTATGACACTTCTACAGAACTTTAACTACAGGAATGGTTTTATTCCTCGACTGCTTCACTTCTCAAGCCAGAATCTGTATTGGTTGTTTATTGTAACTCAAGTCTAGCTGTACTTCATTGTCTACTACTAGAATTATATGGGAAGGATCTAATATATACCTTGTGAGTATTGAAACATGGAACACATTATGTATCTATTGTAACTTAAGAGGTAAAGCTAGCTTGTATGCTAGTGGTCCCACTCTATAATCTCATATGGTCTGATGAATCTGGGACTCAACTTACCCTTCTTCCCAAATCTATATACTTTCTTCCATAAGGATACTTTTAGAAATACTTTCTCACCTATATCATATTCAATATCTGTCTGGTTCAAGTCAGTATAGGACTTTTGCTAGTTAGTTGTAGCATTTAATCTTTCTCTGACAACTTTTAATTTTTCTTCTGCATATCTGATCAAATCAAGTTTGGAGATCTTGTCTTCCCTAACTTCACTCTAGCACAATAGAGTTCTACACCTTTTACGATACCGTGCCTCATAAGGTAACATGCCTAAACTAGCTTGATAGCTATTATTGTGAGCAAATTTAGTTAAGGATAAGCACTGCCCCTAGTTGCTTGTAAACTCAATGGCACAGCTATGCAACATATCTGCAAGTACCTGGATCACCCTTTATAATTGTCCATCTATCTGAGGGTGGAAAGTTGTACTATAAGTTAGCTTGGTACCTAATGTCTGATGTAGTTTCTTCCAAAACTTAGAAGTAAAGCGAGGATCTTTATCTAAAATAATTGCCACAGGTACACCATGAAGTCTAACAATCTCATCAATGTACAATCTAGCTAACCTTTCTAGTGAATAATCCATTTTGACTGGAATAAAGTGAGCTATCTTAGTCAATCTATTAATAATTACCCAAATAGCATCACACTTATTCCTAGTCATAGGTAATCCCATCATAAAGTCCATGGTTACTTTTTCCCACTTCTATTCTTGTATTGCTGTAGGATGCAACAATCCAGAAGGAACCTAATGCTTAGCTTTCACCTGCTGGCTTGTTAGCCATCTAGCAACATATTGTTCTATATCTCTCTTTATACCTGACCACTAGTATTGAGACTTTAAGTCCATGTACATCTTAGCACTACCAGGGTGCATAGAATAAGGAGCTTTATATGCCTCCTTAAGAATCTATAATCTCAAGTCATTTGTAATAGGTACAAACAACTTGCCTTGATAATATAGACATCCATCCTCACTTAACTCAAATCCTATTACCTTCTTTTCTTTAACTTTACCCACAATCTATCTCAACTAGTCATCCTTTACCTAAGCTTTCTTTATCCGTTGTTTGAAATCTAGTTTCATCTGAGGCTCAACAAAAGTAACATCTTCTCTTTTATACTATAGCTTAACATTCATGGCTTTTTAAGGTTACCATGAATTTCTTACTTAAAGCATCCGTTACCACATTAGCTTTCCCTTAATTGTAGTATATCATACAATCATAATCCTTAATCTGTTCTAACCATATTCTCTATCTTAATTTCAACTCCATTTGAATAAGGAGGTATTTTAGACTCTTGTGATATGTGTAAATATAACACTTCTCACCATACAGATAATGCCTCGAAATTTTCATAGTGAACACAATGGCAGCTAAATCCAAATCATGAGTATGGTAGTTTTTCTCATATGGTTTCAACTGTCTTCAAGCATAAGCTACCATTTTTCCTTCCTGTATTAACACATAACCCAAACCATTAAATGAAGCATCACTATACACAACAAATTCCTTATCCTGTTCAGGTTGAATTAGGATAGGAGCTTCTATTAACATTCTCTTCAACTTGTCAAAACTCTCTTAAAATTTGGCATCCCACACAAACTTCACATTACTTCTGATTAATCTAGTTAAAGGTGCTGCAATCATAAAAAAAAAAAAATCCTTTCACAAATCTTTTGTAATACCTAGCTAAACCTAAAAAACTTTGTATGTCCATCACATTCCTCAGAAGTTCCCATTCTAACACTACTCTAACCTTTTTGGGGTCTACTTTAATACCTTCTAATAACACTACATATCCTAAAAAAGCTACTTCATTCAACTAGAATTCACATTTACTCAACTTGGCAGACAACTGCATCTCTCTCAAATTTTGTAGCATAACCCTTGGATGTTGTTCATGTTCTTCTTTGGTCCTAGAATAGACTAAGATGACATCAATGAATACAACCATAAATTGATATAGGTAGGGTTGAAACACTATGTTCATTAAATCTATAAATGCTATAAGGGCATTAGTGAGCCCAAATGGCATCACTAAGAACTCATAATGCACATATCATGTCATGAAAGCAATTTTAGGAACATTAGCTTCTTTTATCTTCAATCGGTGATAACCAAGCCTTAAATCAATTTTAGAAAATACACCGGTACCTCTCAACTAGTCAAAAAGATCATTTATCCTAGGTAAGGGATAATTGTTCTTCACTTTCACTTTATTAAGCTATCTATAATCAATAAACAATCGAAAGGACCAATCTTTTTTCTTCACAAATAGAATAGGGGCTCCTTAAGGTGATATGCTGGGTCTAATGAACCCTCTATCTAACATATTTTGCAACTGGACCTTCAGTTCTTTTAACTCAGCAAGTGCCATTCTATAAGGGGTAATAGACACAGGAGCTTTACCAGGATACACCTCAATCTCAAAATCATGCTCTCTTTATGGAGGTAATCCTAGCAACTCATCAAAAAACACATCAGGAAACTTAAAGACTATAGGGATCTATTCAAGCATTAGGGTGGAAGTACTAGTATCAATAATGTGTTAGGTATGCTTCACACCATTTTTTATTGAGTTTCCTTACTGTAATAGCTAAGATAAGATTATCTAGCAAGTGTCTCTAACTTATAATTATCACTATCTGTTCATCTATAGTATTGAGTGTCAGCTTTTTAAGTTTACAATCCACTACAACTTGATATTGAGATAACCAATCCATTCCCAAAATTAGATAAAACTCATGGAAAGGTAACTCAACCAAATCCATAGGAAATAGACATTCTTAGATTACTAAAAGACATTACCTATATTCCTTGTTTACATTTACACTCTATCCAATAGGATTACTGACTTGTATGTCTATGTTTTTATGCTCATATTTTAGTCCTCTATTATATGCTAGTGTGGTCCATATATATAAATGTGTAAATCTTAGGTCTATCAATGCCAAAATTTAAACATCAAATAAGTAAAATGTACTAGTAATAACATCTGGGGTTACTGCCTCTTATCTAACCCTGACAACATATTTCCTTGCTAGTGCATGGGCTTCTTATCCTATCCCCTAATTAACAGTGGGTTGGTTCCCTCCTCCCTACCTCTGTCCTCTACTCTAAGTTGCTACCACAAATACCTAAGTATAGGCACCCTCTGGCTATCTTTAAGGACACTTTCTCTGATAATGATCTCTGGAACCATAAGTAAAACATTCTCCCTTTCTGCTTAAACAACATTGCCCCCAGTGTCTCTTGTTGTAAGTATTGCAAGTTAGGGGTCCATTCCTATTACCTATTGGTCTTGGAGCACTAGTAGCTCATAGAAGTTGTTGACACTTGACTATAAAAGCATACCCAAATCTCTAAGACTGTGTCTATCTCTATGCCTAGTGTACTGATTGAGACTAACATGGTGCTTCTCTTCTTCTCTTTTTACCACTCTAAGCTGTACTAGACTGCCTAGCAGTAAACTATCTATTTCTCTAGAAGAAGTCTCTTTTCTCCTATACCATCTCCTTCATGTCATAGGTAGATACTACTAATACAGCAAAATCTATCACCTTCGGGTTAGCTATTTGCACTCTCAACTCCACATTCAAACCCTTCAAGAATCTCTTACATTTCTTCTTTTCATTAGGAATGAACTCCTTAGCATATCTGATTAGCTTGGAAAAATCTTTCTCATATTTTGACACTGTCCTCCTACCTTATCTCAAGTTTAGGAACTCTTACCTTTTCTTATCCTTATAAGAATCTGGAATATACCTCTTCTGAACTCTGTCAAGAAGAACTCCTAAGTGAGATCTATCACTACCTTCCTCTTGTTAATAGTATCCACCAATGGAATGCTTCTTCTTACAAGAGAGAAGTTATGCACTTCAAACTATCTTCTTCTAAACACTCCAGCTATTCTAGAATTTTAAAATTTCTCTTCGACCAATATTCTTCTCATGTTGCATTATCCTCCTTCATTCTTAAAAAATCCATACCTCTCATCTCTTTAATCCTCTCTAATGGTGTTTTCTATAGAGGAACTGGTGGTGGCAGAGGTACTAGAGTTGGTGAAGGAGGTGGAGCAACAGCTGCAGAAGTATGTCTAAGCATATCCACTATCCGCTATAATAGCACTATAGATTCTCATGTCTGTGGCTATGCTTGTGGCTATGGCTATTGTGTAGCATCACTGGGTTCTGATATGCCTACATTGCTAGCTCCCCTGTATATAGTTGTAGGGCAATTACTAGCCACTTCCACTCCTTGATCTTCATGCATATGATCATTCATCGTGCCAGACTATAAAAAGAAACAAAAACTATTAGCCTTATAGTAGTGTAGCAGTTAAGGAAAAATAACCCTAAACATTAGCATTCATGTAAGACACCTAAGAACATATAACCTATACTCTGATACCACCCAGTATGACACCCCCTCTCAGATTCCTAAAGAAACTTGACAAGTAATACACTTCTCGCCAGGTCACCTATCCTAGAATTACTCCATAAGTAAACTCATTAACACTTATAGACTGTTCTAGAACTTTATCAAGTATTACTTAGATTTCCAGTATAATCCTTAAAAATGTTCATATATGGTCTGATAGACTAAGAAAACCCATTTATAGACACTTTACAAGTTACAAAAAATTAGGCAGCACAATGGCTACTCGGGTGACATACCAAAATTTTTTCACCTGTTAAAAACACTTCTATAGACAATCACTTTATTCAACCTCCATCTAAACCCTTCTTGTCCCCTAGTTAACATCAACACACATCAATCATATATCAAAAACACACATAGTGCCTCAAGCCCAAAGTTATCAAAATATCAATAAACCTAGACAAACAAAGCACCTATTTATATACATCACATCCATGTTTTATATATATAAATAAAGTAGCTTCTAAGCATGATAATTGATACCGACAATGTGTTACATGAGTGCTATCTAACATGACAAAAAGGGAAAGACTTTAGCTACCCTACAAAGACTGCACTACTACACAACACAATCTTTAAGGCCGAACTACTTATCTTTACAACCTATACACCAAAACACTGGTACATTGAGTATGAAACTTAGTGGTGATGTAACGAATGAAAAATCATCATTTGGTGAATAGTAGCCTTGAGCACGACATAGTGATATTCAAGGCACTGAAGGGCAACTTAGTAGCTAAAAAGGGTTTTGGTCAACCAAACTTTAACCAACCAAAAAGTGATGAAAAAGGATGAATTAAAAATTTTAGTAGAGCTAATAAATTATTTCAGGCTGAGAACTAATGAGTAATGACCTTAGTTGGGATTGTGCCGAGACAACTTTGAGAAGTGCCCGAACGGGCCCAAAAATATCATTCTTTAAAGTTCAAAAATTCCAATGAATCCATTAGAAAAGGAATTTTAATATTCTAAGGTTGTTTGATATTTTTTTTGAAATTTTTAAATTATACTGGTGAATACTTACCCTAGCTCCTAGAAGAGTTGTAGGCTAAAATTTTATGGAACCTTTAATGAATATAATCGAGGATTTTTAGAACTAGAATCATAATTTTTGGAGGTCTAAAGAAATTATTGTGAATTTTCAAAGTTTAAAACAAAATAGAATTAATTTGGGTCATCCGATAGACAAGTGGTGTTATCGTGGCCATACACCTTGGTAGTGCACCTATAGACACTCAGTTTCGGGGGCACCTGGGTTTGGTTTGCCTAATAATGATAAAGAGGAACAAAAATCATGAAAGTTAGATTTTTGAGTCCAAATCAAAGATCTCAAAATTTTCCTTAAGAAATTATCTTTTCTTTTATTATTATTATTGTTGTGCTACAAAAGGGGGGAATAGCCATTTTGGTAGCTAAAATGCCCGTTTGGGCCACCTGGCCCGAAACGGCGTTCTAGTGTGCCAAACGTCAGTTCGGGCTGTTTTGGGCCTAAACGGGCATTTCTATGCATAGAATGCCCGATTGGGCTGTTCGGCTTGAAACGTGCATTCTAACACACAGAATGCCCGTTTTTGCCAAAATGGGTGTTTTGGAACCGAAAACGGTTGTTTTGGCCGTTGTGCTCAAAACGGCTATTTTCGCTTGAGAAAATGCTCATTTTGTCACCTCAGGGTTCATGCATAAAAGCCAATATGCTCATTTGGAGTAGGATTAGTCAAATTTTAGAGAGAGAAAGTATTTTTAGAGAGATAAATATATAAAAAACATAAAAACAGCATTTTTGCTTCATATTTTGGATTTTTTTGAAGATTCAAGCATTAAATTAGATCCGATCTGAGGTCTTTTTGAAGGCAAATATTTTGGTGTGTTGACCAACCCACTTTTCTATCCATTTTTATTTTTCTTCACATTTTATCCATCTACAAGTTAGATGTGATAAATTAATTTGCACATATTTTTGTATTTGTGGGATGCTTGATTTATTTTATGTCCATTTTTCTTTTTGATTCGCATCAAAAGTGATGTTTCGAGCTATTTGAGTGTGTTTTAGTTTCCTTCTTATATTATCCATCTACAAATTAGGTGTGGTAATTTATGTGGGCTAAAATTTGCATTTTTCGAGACTGCTTGATTTATTTATTTTGTGTGTTTAACTTATTTTTATTTCGCATAAAAAATAGTATTTTCGATCATTTGTGCTGATTTTGTCTTCCTTTTGCTATTATCCACCTACTAGTTAGGTGCGGTAATTTATTTATATAATAATTTGTATTTCTATGGCCTATCGTTTTATTTAATGTCTGTCTAATTTTCTATTTTTCATTCGCATGTTAATATATTTTGTGATTGTTGTGATGCGAGTAATATGATTATTTGTGAACTGATT
>CANXYI010217682.1:0-10822 GCA_948208565.1 Hura crepitans | reverse complement strand
TGATGATTTATCAATTTAATTCTAAAAGGTTTTAGACTAAGTGAATATGAAAATGTGGTTTAATTATTTTAATTAGATTAATAAAATTAAATTACATGACCAATATGTTTTATTTTCATGTTTGAGCAAGAAAAAGAAAATAATCAAGTAATACAAGTTTTGTAAGTGTTATAAATATAAAATTCAACCATAATGCACATTTTCAATATTTGATGCATGATATACTTTAGATATGCATACTAAGTGTGTATGATTGGCATGATGAGTAGTTGTAGGCCTAAGATCAGTATGATTGATCTGCATTGCATGAATTTTTCCTTGGTGAAATTTGGCTTGCATGTCCCATCCATTTCTTTTTATTTCTCTTTATATTTCTTTTGTCATATAACTCCTCTCACATGTAATGTGAGGTATTCTCAATTTCATATAATGTTATTAGATTACTTATGGTTGGAATAGAGAGAAGATATGCAAGGAGCAAAATGGAGAAGAATGCTTACCAAGGAGGCCTAAGAAGAAATATATTGAATTTTTTTATTTCTTTTTCAGTTTATAATTCATGCATACTACCTAGGGTTTAGCCCAATTTGTTTCCTTGGCTTAGGAAATCAATGTATTAATAGCCTATAGCTAGATCATTTATATATATTTAATGTGATTAAATATGTATGAGCATGCCAAAGCATCCACCAACCATGTATGATGAGACTTAATTGGAAGAATTCCCTCAAGAATATAAGACTTGCAAGCCTTCCATTAATATGAATTCAACTAAAGTTCTCCTTAGCATTGGGTTGTTGAGCATACTCAAGTCAATGCTATATTAGATATGTTTAAATCATATTAATGGGCCCGTCTTAGTGTGAATTTTAGTTTTTTTAGCATACTCAAGGCCAATAATCATGAGGCAAGATTGGGGAAATATATATATATAATACATATACATCAAGTGTTGATGACTTAATAATCAGTAGCATATGATGCAATTGGCATGAGATGCCTATCATTTAGTCAACTTTTGGGTTTGTTAAACATACTCGAGGCTTTAACCTTAACCAAAATAGATATTGACCTATTAGGAAAGCTACTAATGGGTTTTCTTAAATCAATCAGTGAGGGCTATTGATTTCATAATAAAATTGTTAGAGAATTGCACAATGTTTAAAGACCATAAAATTATTGCATACATATACATAGTCATACTATAATATGCTTTCATTTTTTCACATGTAACATTACCATCATAATGTCTTTCAACTTAAATTTATGATCCATACTCGACACTAATAAGCTCACTAGTTCAAATTACATAGATTGGCTTAGAAACCTTAAAATTGTTTTATGGAGTTAAAAAGTTGGCCTAGGTAATTGAAAAACTAGTACCCACTATCCCTATTGAGGATGCTTCTATCGATGAGTAGAAGGCATATCTGAAGCACATAAAGGATATAGATGTTGCATTATGCATTATGCTAGTATGCATGCCTCCTGAGCTATAAAAATAGCATAAGTATATGGATGCTTCTACAATTTTGCTTCACCTTAAAGAGTTGCTTGAGAAAAGGAGTATCACTAAGGATATGAGATCTCAAAAGCCTTATTTTATTGGAAAATTATAGAGGGAACTTCAATAACCCAGCATGGGTTAAAGATGAATAGTTATATAAAGCGCTTGATAGCTCTAGGTTTTGTGATGGATGTAGACTTAAGTATAAACTTAATCCTATAAAATTTTCCTTGTACTTATGCAAGTTTTATGCCTAATTATCAGATGAATAAGATCACATTTATAATTCCTATTCTAATCAATATGCTTAAGACTATTAAAGATGCTGTTAAGAAATAACCTTCTAAGGTGGTTATGGTTGTTAGCTCATCTTCTTCTAAGGACGAGAACATGAAGAATAAGAAGAACAAGAAAAAGACAACTGGTACTCAAGGTGGGATTGGCAAGAATATGGGAAAATAAGTTATTGTTAGCCATTTAGCTATTGGAAAAAAGAATGCCATAAAAGGCACGTGCTTCCATTATGGAAAATCTAGGCATTGGTGGTGCAAATGCAAGGCCTTCTTGGAGTCTCTTAAGAAGGAGAAGCAATGAGTTACTTCAACTTTAGGTTTTAATGTGATTGAAATTAATACTAATACTACCATTGATAAGTAAACATGGGTATTAGATACCAGATATGGTTCTCACTTAGTTTCTTCTATGCAAGGACTAAGGATTAATAAGAAAGTAGGAAAAAGGAGATGTGGACCTATGTGTAGCAAATGGAGAAAGAGTTATTGCATTAACTGTAGGATCATATCATCTTGTTTTAATTTCTAGACTTGTATTAATTTTAGACAATTACTATTATGTTCCTTCTTTATCTAGAAACATTATTTCAATTTCTTGTCTTATTGAACATGGTTTTGAAATTTCCATTAATAAGAACAAGGGTTGTTCTATTTACTTAGATAATGCATTTTATTGTTCAAGTATAATATATATTGGAATTTATGATTTATATAAAGATAAAGAATACATAACATTGGTACCAATAGATCTAAGAAAGATAACCTGATGGCATCATATCAATGGCATTGTCACCTTAGCCATATGAATGAGAAATGCTTGACTAAGCTATGCAAGGAAGGTAGCTTGGGATCATTTGATTATGAATCATATAAAACATATGAGTCTTATTTATTAGGCAAGATGACCAAATCACCTTTTTCTAGAAAGCTTGAGTAAGTAAGTGAGTTATTAGAACTCAAACAAATTGATGTATATGGTCCAATGACAACACATGCATGTGGAGGTTTCTTATACTTCATTACCTTTATTGATGATCACTCATGATATATGTATTTGTACTTGATGAAGTATAAGTCTAAAGCTTCTGAAAAGTTCAAAAAATTTAGAAATAAGGTTAAGAAACAACTTGGCAAGAGTATTAAAATTCTTTAATTTGATTGAAAGGGTGAATACTTAAGTCAAGAATTCCAAGGTTATTTGAGAGATAATGATATATTATCTCAATGGATTCCACTACATACACCTCAGTATAATGGTGTGTTTGAAAGGAGAAATCAAAATCTATTAGATATAGTTCTATCCATGATGAGTCCCAGAGACTTACCTAAGTCCTTTCAGGGTATGCATTGGAAACTGCTATTTATATTTTGAATAGAGTTCTATCGAAATTTGTTAATGTTACACCATATGACATATGGTATAAAAATAAAGCTAATTTTTCACATATCAAGGTATAGGCTGCCCTATATATATGAAGAGAATAATGTCAGATATGCTTGAGGCTAAATTTGACAAATGCTTATTTGTGGGATTTCCAAAGGAAACTTTAATGTACTACTTCTACCATCCTTTTGAGACAAAAAGTGTTTGCTTTAAAGCATACAGTCTTTCTAGAGAAAGAATTTCTCATGAAAGACAATAGGAGTAAAATTAAACTTCATAAAGTTTAAGTTCCACAAATTAAAGTAGATCAAGTGATTGAACCCAGTTCTATTACTCATAGTGATGATGTAATATAAGAACCTATGGAAACACAAGTTCTTAAATGATCTACTAGGGTCAGGACTATTCCATAGAGATATGGATTTCTTATGGACCAAGATAGGGAAGTGACTGTAGTAGAGGATCATGAGCCCACTAGTTATATAAAGGTTTTAAAGAGTTTAAAATAAGACTCAGGGCTTAAGGCTATGAAATCTAAAGTGGATTCCATGTACGATAACTACGTATAGACCTTAGTTGATGCACCTTAAGGGATAAAACACATCAGGTGTAATTGGGTCTTTAAGAAGAAGACCAATATGGAAGGTAATGTGATTACCTATAAAGCTCAATTGGTAGCAAAAGGCTATCATCAAAAATAAAGAATTGTCTTTAATAAAACCTTTTCTCCATTTGCAATGCTTAAATCCATTCAAATTTTACTTGCCATTGTAGCCTATTATGATTATGAGATCTAGCAAATAGATGTAAAGACAATGTTCCTTAATGAAAAATTAATAAAGGAAGTGTATGTGACACAACTTGAAGGTTTTACATCAAAAGATGGTGATCAAGTCTACAATCTTCAAAGATCCATCTATGGATTGAAGCAAGCATCTAGGAGCTGGAACATCCATTATTATGAGAAAATTAAAGAGTTTAGTTTCTAACAAAATATGGATGAACCATGTGTTTACAAGAAGGTCAGTCGGAGTGCAATCATTTTCCTTGTGTTGTATGTAGATGACATACTACTAATAAGAAACGATAACTCTATCATCTAATATATCAAGATTTGATTGAGTAAATAATTCTCCATAAAAGACTTTGGAGAAGCAATGTACATCTTAGGGATTAGGATATATAGAGATAGATCTAAAAGGTTGCTTGGTCTTTTACAATCAACATACATAGAGCAGATGCTAAAGAGGTTTAGCATGGATCTCTACAAGAAAGTTTACATTCATATGTTGTATGGAAAATACCTTTCTAAATCTATGTCTCTTAAGACATAGGAGGAGAGAGAGCATATGATTAGGATCCCATATGCTTCAACTATAGGATCTATCATGTATGTAATGTTATGTATGAGACCCAATGTAGCATTTGCTTAGAGTGTCACAAGCATATTCAAATCTATTTATGGATAGGAACATTGGGTGGATGTGATGAATATCCTTAAGTACTTGAGAAGGACTAAGGATATATTTTTAATTTATGGTGAAAGAGATTTATAGGTTAGTAAGTTTACAGATGCCAGCTTCTAATCTGATATAGATGACTGTAAATCTCAATTTTGATATGTATAAATTATTTGTGAAAGAGTAGTTATTCGAAAGATTTCCAAATAGGATATGACTATGGATTCTACCATTAAAGCTAAATACATAGCATCTTCTGATATAGCTAAGGAAGCCATTTGGATTAAGAAGTTCATTATAGAACTTGGAGTGGTTCTAAGCATTATTGATCTGATACCATTATGTTGTGATAAAAATAGGGCTATTGTACAAGTTCGTGAACAATGCTGTCATTAACAATCCAAATATGTTCTTCAGCACAACCATATAATCAAGGACATCTTCAGTAGATAGGATGTGAAAATTGAAAAGGTTCTCATGGATCAAAACATAGCTAATCCTCTTATAAAGGCACAATCACAAGGAAAGTTTGATCAACATGTAAATACAATTGGCATTAGGTACATGAGTGTTAGCTCTAGTGCTTGTGAGAGAATGTTAGAAGTATGCCCTAGAGCTTATGTAATAGGTTAGTATTCATTTATTTAAACTTTGTAAATAATAGTGTAAGGCATTTTTTTCCTTATATCATTATACTTTTATATATTACTTATAATTGTTTACAATGTCTTAAACTATGTTATAAGGTCCCTACTATATAATCATAGGGCAAAGGAAATCATATAGTGTTCATGATGTAATATTCTTATTGCATGCAAATGTGATATACCTAAATATCCATATTCATAATATTAACAAGATGGGGTGTTGTTAATGTAAAAATATTAACATATGTTTTACTTTTTGATTGGATCAAGCAATAGTTCTCACAAGCTATAAGCATAAAGATGTTTGAAGTTCACATGTGGATACTTACTTAGGTAGTAAGTACATCGGAGACCCACCATGAGATCTTCACATTGATAGTTAATCTATGTCACTAAAAGTATCTCATTATATATGTGGTGCAATTATCCTTAGACTTCAAATCACTAACTATCTTAAATATCAAGTAACATACTTTGACTCTAAAACTTTTCAAACAAATAAGAAGTATACATAGTGAGGTGCTTAGGTATGATATCACATATTTATAGATAGGTAGTAATCAATAAAGGATCCACCACCCTATATTATAGTGGGAAGTTTATCTCATAATTATGATGAATAACCTATATTCAATAATCTCTTGCCAGAGTAAAGTACCATGTTTGAATGGGATTCACTAAGGGCATTTTGGGAATAAAGGTGAAATTATTACAACAATTATGTTTAGGTCTTAATTAAACATACTTAATTAAACTATGAGTTTACACATGTCCATAGTTAAAACTAGATGAGATAAAAGATGGTGAAAAGAGTTTATTGCACTATAATTGTATATGGAAGGGTTAAGTTAAATCATTTGACATTCTAACACTTGGGTAGTCATGATTTATGGCTAGATACCTCTCTTAACTTGTACATAAGTGATATATCAATTAGTGAATTGATATTGATTCAATAAGATTGAATCAATAGAGTCCCAGTTGGATTAGGACTATAATTCACTATGTACTGCCAAGCTTTTCAAAAAACCCATAGGGTCACACAGATAAAAGGAGTTTAAGGAAGATTCAATGACATTGAATTTATAATGATATGAGATATCATTGGAAGATTAATTAAGAAGAAGAAATTTAGAAATGGGCTTACGACCAATTTGATAATGAAAGGTCTAGAAAATTAGGGTTTCTAAAAATTAGGGCTTTTAGACTTGGGCCTTGTTGAGTGCAAACTTTTAATTATTTTTGCATCTAAATTTTTTTAGGCTTTTAAAAGGTTTAAAAGGCCTTAAATCAGAGTAATTATTAATCCAAAATGGGGCCTAGGAGTGACATATAGGATGAATAAAAGTGGGGCTAAAGTAAATTGCATATAAGCCCATTATAAGGCTTATACATATTGGACAGAAAGAGGACCAATGAATGGATCCATTCTGATGTGACTTTGTTTAAGATTTTAAGAGTTAAAATTTGACCTAAATAAGGTTTGTTTTGATATTAATAAACCTTATTGCAGCAGCCACCATAAAGAGACATTCTACTATAGAATTTTCGTATAGAACTATTAAGGCATATGATTTCTTCTTTTTCCTTCATCTACTTGTAATTCCTACTAGCATCTAGAATTACAAGTTGATCTCTTCTAAAAATATCTTATGTAGATTACTTTAGAGGTGTTCCTTGAAGAGGATCACTATGGTTTACAATAACCAAGTGAGAAGAGCTCATGAAAGGAATCTATTGTCATCCTTTTATAGTAAATCATGAAACGCTGCTAGATTTAATGTTTAAGATGAATTTTAAATTATCTGCATCCATTATCATTACTAGTTTCCAACAAAATTTTAATATATTTACTGTGTATGATTGAGAAAAACCAATATTATAAGCCTCTTGCTATAGGAGAGACTTGGCACAAATTAGACTCTCTTTATCAATACACCTATCTATTCAAAAATCAAGAATGTTTTCTCTTCTTAGTATTTAGTAATAGTTGAATCTTTATACTTAAATCCCTTGAACTTTTTAGCAAAAAACTTCTTAAGTCTTTCAACCATTGATCTTTTAGGTGGCTTAGGTTATAAAGCTAGATTTGATGGTTATAGTACAGCCTCTATCACTTGCCTTAATAGCTCAATGAAGATAGGTAGCATGGCCTCTTGATTCTAAGCTAGCTGAACTAGAGGGATAAGATTAGAGGTAGCAAGTTAATTCAAGCTGCTCCCACTCACTAATGCATAACTTTTGACCTCTTCCTCTATGGCTTAATGGATATATTGAGACATATAACCTAAAATCAATAGATAGCAATTGCAAAAGTGGTTCACTACTTATGTAGTGCAAAGGAATGATAATGCACATATTTTGAAACAAATGCAATCACATGCACAATGGACACATGGTTGATAAACTAGAACCACCTAAACCATGATCTGATACAATAAAATTTTATCCCCCTCGACTCAATATCCTATGACATTAGAAAGAAGAGTGCCATATTATATGCCTAAGGTGCCAATTAATTTGTATAAACATTCATTCACTTATACATTCTCATACATAGAATCATATGTTTTGATAAATGCATCCTTGTTTGATAAATCATTATATAAATCTAATTACATCTTCATGCAACTTTACTTTGTCATAATTAAAAAATCAATTAAATGGCAAATATGAAAGGTGGCTCTTAAAACCAAGCCCAAAACTTCGAAAACTTTATAGATCAAAGGGAAAATTATATGCCATAAGTGGCCTTACAGACTTAGAAAAAAAAAACCAATGAACAACAAACAATTTTGTTGAAATAAGTTCAAAGTCATCATAAGAAATGTAGTAAAGAAAAATGCTCCATGCTAAGCTATAGGTCCCCATTTACAACACTTCCTCGATTGATGCTTAACCTTTTAACCTATGCATGCGAATAACTAATGGGCTAACCAAAATTTTCTTAGGTTACATATACCTTTTTTATTTACCACTTAATGACATACATTGAAAATTAACAATTTTATATATCATATTCACATCCTAAAACTTGAAAGACATCACATTAATGCTCTTATTTCTTATGCATTTTTTTTACCTTTTTTACCTTATATATTGTTTTTGTCATGGATTATGCGTGAAACAAGATCATATTCATGTAAGTGTAACTTGTAACTAACAATTTAGAATCATTTAAAGGTTGTATCAGCTACAACATCATATTGTATATAATTAATGCTAAGTAAAGCAACATATCAACATATCTCATATAATACAAGGTTTATTTTAGCATTTCACATTCTTAATTTATTTCCAAAATTGTGACTTTACTTTATATAGTCCAATATATTCTATGACTTCCATGGACTAGATAGTGGGTTTTAATGATGCTTATAAGAGAGCTATCCAATACACATTGCTTTATAGTGTTAATCAATTATACAATACCCAGTAGGGCTTACATGTTCATATATGCATATTAACATATCAAAATGAGCTAAATTCGTAGTGCTCGTAGAGCTTACATGGCTATGTCTACAAAGGAAATTAATTGTATAGTGGTAATGAGGCTTACATGGCTATACATATAACAATGACATCAATGACAATACAATATTGCTAAAAGATCCTATTGCCATGCTAACTTTTCCAAATGCTATTACAAGTCTAAGTATATTTAAGCATCTTCATGTGATTATTCAATTCCATATTTCCATTGCATTAGTTAGGCTTTATCATCTGTATCTTAACAATGTCGAGCCTATAGCATCAAAGTAACTAGGAATTATTTTACCACCATAAGGTATCATATCATTATTCATTATATCAATATCAATTTCAATTGAAAACCCATCATTCAATGACATACAATCATACATCATAGGTTTTACAACTACATATCCTTATATAAACATAACACACTTAGCAAACCATGTTATGTATGAAAATATGAATCTTGATTTATGACCCAAGGCATTCATCTTTTTTCCAAATTATCTCACCTTGCATATGATACCATTCTCGATTATTTCTAAGCATTGTAATCATACATGCTTATATATATGTATTGCATATGATGACTTCCATTTTCCACTTATGTATAAAGTCATAAACCAATAGCACTTTTAACACAATGTAACATTAAGATAACCCACCTTGATCATACCTTTAATCATACAAATTAGTTCAAATGTTATGTTGGTTAACTTATAATTCAAGTAGAGTTATTTGACTTCGATTGGATATAAATTTCTACATATACATAGGCTTCTAGGTGAAACAACTATATGGATGGTTCGATTGCTATGCAGTGATTTTGTCAACATAGCAAACTTGATGAAAATACTATATGATTATAGCATTTTCGGGGCAAAGTTAATCCTATTTTCTCATATGCAATCGTCAAAACAAAGTTTCAATGTAACACCTCGAAAACCCCTAATTTATGAATAGTACTTTCATAGGACTATAAAAGTGATCTAGAGGATTAGGGTACACGGACACTACCAAATTAAAGTATTAATCATAAAATATTTTTAGGTTATGTTTTGAGTAAAAATGAATTTATTAAGATGGTTAAAAGTGTGTTCAAAGTTTTCACCATGTTGTCTCATAAATAGTGCCATTGTTAAAGCTGAACCATATAATATTTTGTTTTTTTTTTTTTTGCTCAAGAGGACCTAATACTAATACAACCTAATACTTAAAAATTCTAACTAGTATAATGGAATTGGATTCAAAATGTTTTGAGATTAGGAAGTAGTTTTTTTAAAAATTGCATAATATTTAAAGTTGCAATTTTTAGTGGTTTTCATAGAATTTAAGATAAAATTTTTGTGCCATATGAGACCTGATATACACTAAAATAGCCATGGAAGCCTTAAGCTACATACTTTATTGCTAAAGAAGAATAAGAAAATGACAATACATGTAAAAATTTTAACTTTTATACAAAAAATAAAAATATTATTTTCCTTTTCTCCTTCAAAAATTCTCAAAAAATAATCTGTGTAGCAAAATATGTTGACATGAGATTTTGACATGAGATAACAAACTATTATGAATTTGAATGCCTTTAAACATGCCAAAAAAGATAATGTCCCATATGATCAGACAACCTAGATTGGATAGGTTGACAGATCAACTAGGGAGTGATAATAGTTATTGGGGCACTTCGGTGCTTTTTTAGTGGGTATAGTCATAGTAAGGTTTATAGATGCCACTAAACATTATGCTAGTATATTAGTAGTAAGTTTGATAGTGCCACTGTACATTGAGTGGGAGTAGCCGCAGTAAGGTCTATTGGGCTATTACATATTCACTATAACCTACTGGCACTATTATAACCTTTGGGAATAAGTATAGCCATTAAGCTTAGATATGCCCTATTATCCAGTTGTGGTCTGTTGTTTTCTATGTATGGGCATGTACTGATATATCATGACATATATGATAAACTGCTTTTTACATATTGCATGTACATTAGCAATATTATTTATATAAGCATATATATATATATATATATGATTAATGCTTTTGCATATTAT
>CANXYI010217541.1:0-10747 GCA_948208565.1 Hura crepitans | reverse complement strand
AGAAATAGTTATATGTCAAGTTGAGTAAATATGAATTTTAGCTTAATGAAGTGGCTTTTCTAGGACACATAGTGTCAACAAAGGGTATTAAAGTAGACCCTAGCAAGATTAAAGCAATATTAAAATAGGAACCTCCGAGGAATGTGATAGAGATATAGAGTTTTCTAGGTTTAATTAGGTACTATAGAAGATTTGTGAAAGGATTTTCTATAATTGCAGCCCTTATAACTAGATTGATCAGAAAGTATGTGAAATTTGAGTGGGATGCCAAATGTTAAGGAAGTTTTGACAAGCTAAAGGAGATGTTGACAAAAGATCCTATCCTAATTCAACTTGAACAAGGAAAGGATTTTGTTATGTATAGTGATGCCTCACTTAATGGATTGGGTTATGTATTGATGCAGGAAGGAAAAGTGGTAGCCTATGCTTCGAGACAGTTGAAACCATATGAGAAGAACTACCCTACTCATGATTTAGAGTTAGCTGCCATTGTGTTTACTTTGAAAATTTAGAGGCAATATCTATATAGTGAGAAGTGTTACATCTACACAGAGCATAAGAGTCTGAAATATCTCCTTATATTAAACTACAGGCAAAGAAGGTGGTTAGAACTGATTAAAGATCATGAGTGTTTGATAGACTATGACCCAAGGAAAGCTAATATAGTAGCAGATGCTTTAAGTAGAAAATTTATAGTAACCTTGAAAGCTATGAATGCTAGACTGCAGTACATAGAGGAAGATGCCATTCTAGCTAAACTTCATATTAAACTAGATTTCAGGCAACAGATAAAGGAAGCATAGGTGAGGGATGAACAGTTGAGATAAATTATGGGTAAAGTTAAAGAGGGAAAGCCAACAAGCTTTGAATTAGGTGAAAATGGATGTCTATATTATCAAGGCAGGTTGTGTGTACCTAGTATAGATGACCTGAGGTTATAAATACTAAAGGAGGCACATAAAGCTCCTTATTTTATGCACCCTGGTAGTACAAAGATGTATGTATTGAAGTCTCAATATTGGTGGTTAGGTATGAAGAGAGATGTAGCAGAATATATGGCTAGATGTTTGACATGTCAATAGGTAAAAGCTGAGTATCAGGTTCCTTCTAGATTGCTACATCCTATAGCAATACCAAAATGAAAGTGGGAAAAGGTTACAATAGACTTTGTAATGGGATTGCCTATAACCAGGAATAAGTGTGATGTTGTCTGGGTGATTATTGATAGACTGACTAAAATAGCTGACTTTATTCCTATCAGAATGGATTACTCATTAGAAAGACTGGCTAAATTGTACATCAATGAGATTGTCAGACTCCATGGTGTACCTGTGGCATTATTTTAGATAGAGATCTTCGCTTCACTTCTAGGTTTTGGAAGAAACTACATCAGGCATTAGGCACTAGGCTGACCTATAGTATAGCCTTTCACCCTCAAACTGATGGACAATCAAAAAGGGTGATACAAGTGTTAGAAGATATGTTGCATAGCTATGCCATTGAATTTAAAGGTAGCTGGGACCAGTACTTGTCCTTAGCTGAATTTGCATATAATAATAGTTATCAAGCTAGTTTGGGCATGACGTCTTATGAGGCACTATATGGTAGAAGATGTAGAACTCTTTTATATTAGAGTGAAGTTCGGGAATACAAGATCTCAGGAGTTGATCTAATTAGAGATGTAAAAGAAAAAGTTAAGGTTATTAAAGAAAGGTTGAATGCTATAACTGACAAATAGAAGTCCTATGTTGACTTAAGTCAGAGGGATATTGAATATACCGTGGGTGACAGAGTGTTTTTGACAGTTTCTCCATGGAAAAAAGTGCTCAGATTTGGGAAAAAAGGGGAAGCTGAGTCTCTATATGAGATTATAGAGAGACTGGGACCATTAGCATAAAGACTAGCCTTGCCACCTGAGTTACAATAGATACATGATGTGTTTCATGCTTCAATGCTCAAAAGGTACTATTTAAATCCTTCCCATATAGTTCTAGTGATGGATATTAAGGTACAGCCAGACTGGAGTTACAACAAAGAACTAATATAGATTCTGGCTCGAGAAGTGAAATAACTGAGAAATAAAACCATTCCGCTAGTTAAAGTTCTCTGGAAGCACCATAATGCAGAAGAAGCCACATAGGAACCCGAGGAGTAGATAAAAAGTCAATATCCACATCTGTTTACTCCAGGTAATTTCAAGGATGAAATTTCTTAAAAGGGAAAGAACTGCAACACCCGTGAGTCAAGGCTTTATGAACAGTACTTCTGAGGCTTAAAAAGTGTGCTCGGAGTGCCGGGTCACCTTCATGAGGACCGAGGTAGGGTGTACTAGTCATGAAACTTTAAGGGGCTTAAAAATAATGAAAATGACTTAATTTAAAGATTTAGCAAAACCAATAAATTATTTTGGGCTATAATCTAGTGGGTTGTAGGCTCATATGGATTTGGGCCTGGAATGACTTGGGATGTGCCCGAAAAAATCTAAAAATACTATAACCTGAAGGTTAAAAATTCCACTGAGTCCATTGGTGAAGGAATTTTTCAATTCCAGGATTGTTTGCTACTTTTTATTAATTTTAGGTTTTGCACGTAAATTGAGATAGTTAGTTAACTTCCTATCGAGGGAATCTGGCCATGAAATTTTATGAGCCTCTAAATGGGACTAATCAAGGATTTTTAAAACAAATGTAATAATTTTTGGATGTTCAAGTGAATTTTTAAAATTCCCTGAAGTTTTTATCAAAACCAAGCAATTTTGGGGTGCTCGGGTGACCCGTGTCACTACTCGGGCCACCCTAGCCACTATAAAAACTCCTTTGTGACACCTAGCTACCCACTTGGCATAATTACCCCACCCACCTCCACTTTCTTCTTTTTTTCTTCCTCTCATTCCCAACGCCATCACTCCCTTTGCTCCACCATTTTCATGGCTTCTCAAGCCTAATTCCACCACTAATTCACACCAAAATTTCCATTAATAAGTTGCAAATTGATTCTTGAAAGGTTTGGAAGAAATGGGCAACCATAAAACTCAAGAAAAATCTAAGAATTCCAAAGTGTATACAAAAGGTGTATGAGAAATTAATTTCAAGAAGTAAGTGTTCTTTCTTCCATTTTAAAATTTTTTCTAGGGGATTTCATCACTCTAAGACCTCTCACATTCATATAATTTAAATTGGGGGCTATGGAATTTTTTAGGGAATTTTCTAAGGAATGTCGTGACTATGTAGGTGCAAGGGACACTCAAGGGGAACTAAGGAGTTAAAGCTTCTAAAGGGGGAAAAGAGGTAAGAAATTAAGAGAGGTATGTGAATTTGATGTGTTTAAAGCATGCCAATTGTAGTTTATGTACAAAATGTGTATGGAATTAGTGGTTTTGATGGTTAAAACATGTGTAATGGTATGTTATGCTTACATTAAGACTTATTCCATGTTAAGTGCATGATTTGTGTGGTGAATTGGGGAAAATAATGAATGGAAAGGGTGATAACCTTATTTGGCTAAGAGGTTTATGTGTGTGTGTGTGTGTGTGTTTGGTATGTGAATGGCTTGAATTAAGTGGAGATTGGATAGTTTCTAGTATGTTTGATATGGAAATTATGAATTGTGTATGTGTATAGTGAAAGAGGGAATTTTGGTAGTGTTTTTATCTTTGGCCAAGAGCTTCCTTAGGTAGCCTTGAGTGGTAAGGCATGTGGATGGTGTTTTAACATGAAACATTGATTGGGAATTAGTGTGTTAAGGATGGCCTTGTAAGAATTTGTGGTTAATTTAGTGGAAAAATGCATGTGTGTATGATTTCTTGGCATGGCAGAGACATGTACAAGGCATGTCATAGCTTGGTTGGCATGATATGTGCATGGTGTGTGTAATACATGCTTAAATGATGTCATTGTATGTGTATGTGTGGTTGAATGGGAAGAAAAGCATGAATATGGCCATTAGTAAGCATTGGCTAAGAGGTATCTGAGGAAAATGTTGTATGATAGGCATGATATGTGTGTGTGAGAATGGCATGACATTTTGAGCCTAGATTGTATAATAAGAACTTGGCATGAGATAGGTGAATATGTGTGTATAATGAGATATGAAAATGGATAAGAGTTAGTAAGACATTTAAGGTTAAAGTGTAGTTGAAAAAGGGACTTAAAAATGGCTTAAAATGACTTGGTAAAATAGACTTAAAATAAGACCTTAAATGGCTTGTAATGTGATCTAAATTATGAACATTTTGTAAGGGTCCTATGAAATGAGTTTGAAGCCTCTTTTAAGGCCATTTGGTATGTATAAGTTGATGTGGCTTTAGGACTATGGCAATGGATAAAAATGGGTGCAATTGGCATAGGAAAATGACATGAAAAAGGCATATTTTATACCTATAATTATGTACGCAAAACATAAAAATGACCTAAAAACTTATACACTATAAATGGCTATGAACATGGATATAAATGGAATTAAAATGATGGCTTAGATTAGGCTTAAGGTGGACTAAATTGTGCCCTAAAAAGTGACCTAGAATGTCTTTGAAAAATTGACTTGTAATTGTCCGTAGAACCAAAAATGACCTGTAACTGTCCAAGTTAAATTTTGACTGTGAAAATAAATTTATAACTATCTATTTTTCACTTTTAAATATTATAATATGATGATCAATAAATAAATAGACATAAAATAAGGTCAGATGGCCCATTAGTTAGACACTTACAAAATGGGTTGACCGGTCAATTTAAGGATTAACAGCTGCTAGATAATTATTGTGATTTTTGGATATTGAGGGGGTCTACAGACTGATCCTTCCTATCCTTTGGAGTGTTTAATGTAAATTATTATTTGGATATTGGGAGGTCTGTGGATTGATCCCTACTATCCACTGAAGTTTCTTGCTATGATTTTTGGATATTGGGAGTTCTACGGACTGATCCCTACTTTTCACAATGTGATTGGTGATTGATTTGTTTAAGATATTGGGAAGTTTATGGACTGATCCTTGCTATTTTTTGTCTAGTATTGGGTGGTTCAAATAAGCTAATCTCTACTATCAAACTAAGCTGATGCAGCGGTCGAGGTCTAAAATATGGGCCACTACATAGCTTTTCAGTTCCCTCTTGGTCTAGTGTCTTAGGTGTAGTCTATCTAGTCAAGCATATTAAATTTAAATTGAATTAATATATAGACATGATTGATGGCAATTACTAAATAACTAATTTATTTGAAATTATCATAGTGGCATTAATGTAACTAAATGAAATTGAGACTGATTTAAATTAGAATTAGTGCCTTGCATGAAGTTAATCACTGCATTGCATTTATAGCCTTTTATTGCATCTAAGTGCCTACATATGACTTTTTTTAATGCATTAGATTCACCATTGAGCTTTATACTTATCGTACTAGGGTTTTGGTACGCTGGTTGCAAAGGTCAGTAGTCTAGCCTTGGAGATCGTGTAGTGCAGCAGCACAGATTTTGAAGGGTATAGAGTCTTCTTCCTTTATTTTGTTAAGTTAGCACTCATTTAAACACTGTAGGTTATGGGTTTAGCATGCTTAGAGGCTACTTATGTCTGTATATAAAAAGGATAAGTGTGATGTATATAAACAGATGGTTAATCTGCATTGCTTGCTTTTATGATTTCTGATAATTGTAGGCCTGAGGCCATATGTGATTGTGATGTGTTATTGATGTGTGATGATGTTGACTGAGGGACTAGAAGGGTACAGAAGGAGGTAAAATGATACTGCTATTGGTAAAAATGCTTTTACAAGTAAAAAAAATTTAGCATATCACCTGGGTAGCCGTTGTGCTGCCCAATTTTTTGTAACATGTGGAATGTTTGAAAAAAAATGGGTTTTCTAGGTCTATTATACCACATATGAAAATGTTTACATGTTAGACTAAAAACCTGAACAATATCTGATAAAGTTTTAAAACAGCCTATAAGAGTTAAGGAGTGCACACCTGGTGCAATTTCAGGATGGGTGCCCTGGTAAGAAGTGCATCACCTGTCGGATTTCTTACAATGTCTAGTTGGGGTGTCACAATTTGCTTCAATTGAAATTCATATAATAAACTACTCCTTTAATTAATTAAAAGAAAATAGCCGAAGAATTTCAAGAAATTTTGGATTTGCACCTCTCAAATTCATTTTCTGCAGAAATCTCAAAAAACACCCTCTGCTTGCCAATCCTAAAAATCAACCCTCTTCCTCGGTTTCTCCTTTGCTACCATTCCACTTAACAGCATCATTCTATTGCACTTTCTCTAGAAATTCATCTTATTGACATCATGCATAGACATACTCACAACTAGAGTCTTAAACCTTTGCTTACAACTAATACAGTAGCTACACATAGATGCAAACTCATAACCTATAATGCAATAAACATATTTGAAATGGATTAGACAACAACTAATGACATTAGCTAAATTTCTAGCTATACTATATTCCCAACTCGTTCCTTCCTAACTTGTCTCAATAATAGCATGTGTCAACCTTACATTAATGCCAAAGAGCTCAAAAATGGAAAATTCAAACCTAGATAAAGGTTTATACCTGATAGCAATCGGCCCTCCTTTTGCTTTATTGTATTTAAGGATAAAAGTATTTGAATTTGGTATCATCCTATTTTTTGAATTTCTCTTCTTCTCATAGCATGCTTACAATTGATTCCCTTCTTATCAATCCCTTTGTCTAATCGATCAAAGCTATCAAAACTTCAATAGCATCAGTTTTCATTTTGATAAGAAGAATACCGAAAATCTTCTTAATTCCCTTCACCAAAACCCCATTCAATTTTCCCTATTTGTCAAAACCAAGCTCAATGTCAATAATTCATTAACACATCATTCCTCAATCAAATAGGATTTTAATGAAATTCACCTCTCATAATTCCTAACATTAGAGGAGGATTAAAATAGAAGAACAATACCACTCACCTACCAAAATTACTTTAGATCTCTTCTTTTCAGTCCCTTTAATAGATATTACTGTTGAGGGCCTATTTTGGAAGAATTTCCCCAAATTTCCTTTATCCCCCCTTTTTTTAAAAACTCTTACATCCTTAATTAGTTACTTAAGCCTCATCTACTAGAGTAGATGATCATTCCTCTCTCAACACTATCAACCTCTTACTCTTTCACCCTTATTCTCATCTACCAATCTTCTCTCTCTTTCTTCTTTTTTCTTTTTCCTTTTCAGTTTTCCTCCTTTTTACTTTATTTTTATTTATTTTCTATACTTTGTAGCTATCATATGAATCCCAATAGAAATATCTTTTGTGCAAAAAAAGGCCCTTAATAGCCTCTATTTTATTTGGTTTCACTTATATCCTTTTATTTCTCCCGTTCCTCTCCTCCTTTTGTATTTTTTCAAAACCAATCTTTTTTTTACCTCTAAAATTTTTTATTCTTGTTCCATAATTTTCTTGAAATATTTGGATATCAAATCATGGAATTCCCTCATCCATCTGAGTAAAATCACTAGAATTTTAGTTTAGCTTATAATAATTTTGATTTACCATTAAAACCTTCGTTTCTGATTTTAACCCCTTCTTTCCTTCATTTTCATTTTGAATTATATCCATAATAATTTTTTAATACTTCCCTTAAGTGTAATTATAGAATTTCATGTCTTAAAAAATACTATTCATTTTCTTGAGATTTGTAAATGTTATGAGAAACTACAAAAAATTCGAGTCCCAACACGAGAACTAAACAACCCAATTTTTTTTAAAAAAAATATTAGATTATCACCACAAATACATAATAATTGTCTAACAAGATATTCAAATAATTACAATACGGGTTCTCTAATAAAAATAAAAATATCCAACAAATCCTCAACTAATAAAATTTTACATCTAAATTCAAGAAAATAATATTGATATTTTAGACAAATATATCTAAAATTACTAAATTAGCCATAAAGAAATTCTTGCTCCAAATTTTTATACCTTTCATGTTCCAAACTTTAAATCCTTAAACAAAAAAAGTATAAATTAAAAAAAATACATTCAAAGAATAAGACAATTAAGTGTAAGAGTATAAAGAATCAAAGCATAAAACATTAAACAATCAAATATTTTATGTTTAATGATAAAATAATCAAAGAATCAAAGGTTCTTTCTAAGAATCAAAGAACAATACATTAAGCAGAAGCATAATTAGAATAGGAAAGAAGGAAAAAAGAATCAAAGAATAAAACATTAAGCATAAGAATATAAAGAATCAAAGAATCAAAGCACAAAATATTAAAGTGTCAAGTATTTTATCTTTATTGAATAAAATAACAAAAGAATCAAAGGTTCTTTCTATGAATCAAAAAACAAAACATTAAGCATAAGAATATAAAGAAAGGATTAGTAGAAATCCTTAATTTTAGGTCAACAAACACAAATACAAGAGAAAAATATAGCATAAGCAAAAGCATAGCATAATAAATATACAAGCTAAAACTATAGCATAAGTATAAGTATAGCACAAGCTAAAACTACCATGCAATCAATCATATTTGATGTTCATGGTTTTAGTTTTGAACTTGGCCCTTTTCAGTCATTATCTTCTTAAAAAATATTTGTAATTTAGCACTCAATATCTTCATATCTTTTAAGGTATTTCATTAGTCAAATTAATTAAAAAGAGTTACTTTGAGCTAAAGTTTTATAGGTTAAAAACTTTTATGATAAATTTGACAATAGTTATGTTATCCCTTACCCGATCCAATCACTGAACCCGAGCAAGAGGCAGCACACAACTGATTTCCAAGTAAAGACATCTCATCTTACTTATGATCCATAAGAATAAAACCCCTTTCTAAAATAAATCTTACACATACAACTTCTAATAACGTGTCTTAACAAAAACCTTACTTATAAATACACTATTAGCGATCATCGTGTTCAAAATCCGATAGCATAACAGTTTTTTGTGACACTAGCCCAAATAGTAACCTATAGAGAATGACATTTCTATATATATACACATATCATATCTCAAGCCTTCATGATCCTTTTGATCATCTAGAACTCATAACAACCATATTATCATACTAACATACATAAGCAACACATCCATTTTGGGTACATTCCAATAATTTCAATTACTCAATACTAATAATCAACTTCACATCCATCACCACAATTCACAACTATCAAATACCATGCATAAACATAATAATACTAATCAATCTTTCACTTATTACAAAACCATACTTAAGCGAATACAAACCATAACATAAACTTCATAATTTCAAGTCTTTTTAAAAGACACAGATAAACATGGTATTATATACACCAAAACTTATATATTTATACATAAAAATAATTCCATTTAAAATTCTCCTCAACTTCATAGATTTTAAACTTAAAACTTCATAAAGCTCCTAATGCATAACTATAATCCAAGATAAAAACCTGCGCATGCTCAGTAACACTGTTTAGTGGTACATCCAAGTTTATTATGATAATATATGCATAATTCATGTACCACACACAATATAGGTTTAGTTATATGAAATAATAAGGCATACTGACATTTTCATTAATAAGAAGAGTATACTATAGATCCATAATACAATTGATTTCATTGCTAACAAACTTTATAAAATGAGGAATACTAAATCTATAATCATAAGAATAAATCATATTTCTAATATTGTATATACACACATCCTTTAGCATTTATGTATTCATGATTGTTTTAACATAAACAAAAACATGCATAGCATAATGAAGACACATACAAACATCCAAAGATAGACATCCTCATTCATAAGCATCACAGTTGTATACATACATAAGAATCAATATTATAAACAATCGATTTTATGTTTGTTAATTTCATGCATTAATATTTTCATGTTTATTATGCTTTTATTCTACCTATACTATGCCTTCATTATTTTGTTATGCCCATACTTAATAGACAATTCCCAAAACTAGATAATGGGATCTTGACCATTTAGGTTTCATAAGATGTGCAATGGACCACATTTTGGATCTCACGGTGGTTGCACCTGCATTAGTGTGTAGTGGCCTCCTCAAACCTTATTGGTGGCTTCACCTATATGGTACAGTGGACCTATAGACCTTACAACTTTTGTACACACCTAATAAGTGAGCAGTGGTCACCTCAGAGCTTATCAACGACTACACCGATGTGGTACAATAGCCTTACAGACCTTACAATATCTATAGATGCCTACCATATGTACAGTGGCTTAGCTGGTCCTTACGGCTACTGTACTAGCCTACCCTATGTACAATGGCTCGAGTAGCCCTTACAGCTATTGTACTAGTCTACCATATGTATAGTTGGGTAGTCCTTACAACTATTGCACCAGTCTATAAGCACCAAAGAACCTAATAACTACTATCTATCCCTAGTTGACTGACCAACCTATCTAATCTAGGTTGTTTACACGTACAGGCCATCACCATTTTTAATTATGTTTCGCCCTCTTAAAGAATTTTTTAAATGAGTTTTATTAATCATTTGGTCAACATGACCTCATGGAGTAACTAAAGTAACTTTGGTTATATTAATCCTATTTATGTTACCATTCATGCATTATGAACACATTGTTCATCATGTCAAGCATATTCATCTTTTATACATAACTAACCATCATAATACAGTCAACTTAAAAACTCATAAAATGTATAGCTTACCATTGCCATAATATACCCACCTTACATAAAGTGGATTCATTAACAAGTCAATTGCTTTCTTTACCTTAACTAGGCCATT
>CANXYI010217525.1:0-14743 GCA_948208565.1 Hura crepitans | reverse complement strand
GCACACATCTATAGAGCTCTGTACACTTTGGCACTATACAACTAGTGCTGATGCCACTTTTCATACCTTTGAGTACTATTGAGATGGTAGTTTAACGGTACTATCACACCCTACACCTTCGGGTACTATTAAGATGATAGTTTAAAAGTAATGTCACACCATTCCCAATATCTGAGTAGTTTGTAAATGATCTAGTGAGAAATTGGAATATAAATAAATGTAAATTATGGAAATTGACATGGAAAAATAAAATTAAAAGAATTTTCACATAAATAATTGAAATACCCTATACATGATCACCATATTAATTTTGAATTTCTCTTGAGTGTTCGTATGCATATTAAGGAATTTTACATGGTAACTAATTGATTATGCTATATTCTTTTTAATATTTAAGAAAAGGAACACATAAAAATTTAGGTATAGATTTATCCTAGCAATGTTGTATATCTTTCAATTGATCCATCTTATTGATTATGTCTTCATCTTATAGTTATAATGATTTTCATAACTATTTTGTCTTTGGAGCTATAACTAAGATAGTTTAACACAAATATTTTAGTTATGAGCATCCACTGAGGATCTATGTCCTTATTAAAGTTGTATATATGCTAGTGTAGAGACTATATATAGAGAGAAACTGATTGGCATAAGCAATATAAAACCTAAACACCTTTTTTGTATGCATATTACATGCTTCATGTATTCATCCTAAAATCTAGTTATACATGCATAGTAGTTAGAGTAAAATATAGTAAGGTTTATGTATAAGTTATTAATGGCTGTAAAAGTATTAAACTTTTATGTGGACTTTATATACTCTAAGATAATTATGATATGTATAGACAATATTATGACACCCTTTACTTGACTTGATCATTAGATATGAGTGAGAGGCACCACATAACCAATATCTAAACTTACTTAACAATACAACTCACTTATAACCCATAAGGTTAAAAATATTTTTGAAAACTTTACTAACTTTCAAACCCTTTAGAAACCTGACTTGATACAAATCACTTTTTAGGGTTTACTACTAGGGGTCATCGTGTTAAAAATCCAACAGCATAATAGTTGTTCGGTGATATTATCTGAAATAGTAATCTTGTAGAAAGGAACACTTCTAATAATACAACATCACAACATAACCCCCCTCCCTCTGATCCTTCTGGTCATCTAAACATATAGATTATCCATCCCAACCACAAATGTATATAAGAAGTAGTATCCATATTATAACCACATAAATATATACATTCATACATGCAACATCTTTATATAGGTTATAAAACACTTCTATATAAGTTTAGGTCCATATCCTTTTATATATACACATAAGTGCTTAACTTCATGATATATCACACAATAAGATAGAAAAGACTATACCAAAAGAAAGATCTTCACTTGATCTATACTATTAAGTTAAGGCTTCACTTTAATCTACACATTTACCTATGCATTGCAAAAATAAACAACGCACTAAGCATGGAGCTTAGTAGTGTATCAAATATAATATGTCACATATGTATACATGTATATTACATTATAAGGAAATATTGACATAATATGCATTTATAGAATAAGAACACAAACATGACATTCAATATCATAATGTATGAAAGATCATACCATAACATTAACATAATAAGATAAAGATAAGTTTGTAATTTATCATAAGCTCTTATCCTTTAATTATTACTATAGTGCATTATCATATTCTTTTACCCATAACTAGTTGACATAATCCAAAAATTAGATAATGAGATGTTATCCATAGAGTCCTTAAAACTATGTAGTGACCATAATAAACCTCACAGTGGCTACACTCATAAAGTGTATGTAGTGGCCCTACAAACCATATGGTGGTTGCATGTGTATAATATATGCAATGGCTCTATGGACCTCATAGGAGTTGCACCTACATAAATATGTGCAGTGGCCTTATAGACCTTACAATACTTGCACCTGCATAAATATGTGTAGTGGCCTTAAGGACCTCACTATGGCTACACTCATATAAATATGTATAGTGGCCCTCTACACTTCATGGAGGCTGCACCTACATAGGAAGGCAGCTAAGCACCCTAGTAGTTGTTATCTATCCTCCGTTGACTAGTTAACTTATCTAGACTAGGTTGTTATACTTTTATGGGTTGTCACTATGTTTTATTTAGTTTCATATGAATTATATATCTTACATCTATTTTACATTTCCTTTAGTCAACACATAACCAATTTAGGTTAACTAAGCCATTTGATCATGATTTATTTAAAATTCATGCATTAAGCAATCCACATATATAACTATGCAACTTAGATATATGAAGAACTTAACAAGGTGCACACCATATAGTCTTACTGTAATGTGCATGTCTATTTTTTAACTACATGATATAGACATACAAGCAAGAAAAAAACAATTTAACCACACTCATACAACTTATTAACTTATCTCATCATTTAGGCAACAATTGCTATTCAATTAGAGAATTTCATCAATTAACTTAACATAATACACAATAATAAATTATCATCACATATTTATTATTTACTATGCTTTTAGGACTGCTTGTATCATAATTTACATTATGCTTTACATTTAACATTAATTCATTATACATAGACTAAACACATACCATTCTCATTAAAAATCAAGTTATCCACCCAGTCCACATTGTTCAACCATTCAGACATTACTACCTCAACCCTAAAATTTTTTTGCCCAATTCCTAACATGCATAATATTATCATATTCCATTAATTCAATGCATTATACATGTAATTTACATTCTACAACTACTACATATCATTTTACATCAAGCTAATTAATAACACCCATATATAATGCATTAAATGCATACTTCTCACACATAAAATCATATGTACAAATATGATAAGGGAGACAATTATAGATTTAAATTGCTCCACAAAGCTTCAAGGAACCCTTTCTTTATCCTTTTCTCTGTCTTTACCTTCTTTCTCTATAAATATATAACAAACTAATACTAAAAAATCTAAATAAAATTCTATAGACCTTTAAACTTGAAATTAACTTAAGAAGACACCTTAAAAAACATCTTAGAAAATATAATAAACCCTGTAGAAAATTACTTACATAAGATAGGGGTACTATTTATCCTAACTTGGAAACCTTTACTTCTTAAAAATTAACCCATTAATCATGCTTTCTTAATCTTGATTTAGATATAATCCTTGAATTTAGAGTTTTAGTATGAGTTTTTGTTGAGAATTAGAGGTTGAAGATAGGAAAAATGGAGGAAATCTCAATAGGGAAGCTATTGACCTTCAAGAGAGATAGAAAAGATGAAAGACTATTTAATAGTTGACTATTTTAATCCCATTTAACCATAATTATACCTTTTATTTCAATGGTCAAGATTTAACGTAACTTTAAATCTAATAGTCCTTAAAAATCCTCACTATTTCTTTACTTTGTAAAAATTATTTGCTCGCTCAAAAGCCTCAATTAATGTCTTTTAATGTTCCATAGAATCACTTAATCAAGGCTCAAAAGACTCGAACAAATCATGCTCAAAAACCAAGAATATCTAAATTAATGAAACACTTTTATCTTTGCTTGATTTTTATAAAATACTTCTTGATATTCAAAAATTCTAATTCCAATGCCAATAGACTATTTGGAACATTTAAGTATCATGTTATATCAATCCTGGGTCATTTTGAGCAAAAATGATATATTTTATGGTTGAGCTTTAATAATTTCACTATTAATAAAACATTGCCATAAAAACATTACTTCTATTCTTAACTACCTTAATGACTTCATTTTCACTTCAAATATTACCCATAAGTATATTATTATTAATACTTCCACCTAGTCACATTAGTGTATCTTAGGTCTCAAGAGTCATTATTCATGTCTTATGAAGTACTATTCATAACCCTAGGATTCTTAGATTCTACATTTCTTTCCCTCTTAAAAGAATTGTCCTAAAAATTACCTAGTTTAAATGGTTGGGGATACTACTCTCACATTAGTGCTTCACTTTCCTATTCAATTTTGTGATGCCTCTACAAAACTTCACTTGAGGCACTATTTTATTCCGTAACTCCTTCACTTCTTGAGCCAAGATTTTTATTAGCTCTTCTTTATATGATAAGTCTGGCTATATTCCACTTCTTTAGCTGACAATATATAAGATTGGTCTGATTTGTACCTCCTTAGCATTGACATATGAAAGATGTCATGAATCTGTTATAGTTATAGAGGTAATGCTAATTTACAGGCTATTAGTCCCACATGTTCTATTGTTTCGTATGGACTAATAAAATATGTACATAACTTGCCTTTCTTACCAAATCTCAAAACCATCTTCCATAGTGATACCTTGAGAAAAATATTATCTCCAATTTATATTTTATATCTCTTTACTTTAAGTCTACATAAGACTTTTGTCTATTCGATTATCTATCTCTAATGATCATGACTTTTTCCTTAAAATCATTGATCAAATTTGATCTAATCAACTTATTCTCAATTAGCTCACTCTAACAAAGGGGTGTCCTAAACTTTCTCTTGTATAAAGCTTTATAAGGTGCCATCCCTAAGCTTGCTTGGTGGTAGTTGTTGTGAGCAAATTCTGCTAAAGTGAGGTAGTGGTCCCAAGTCCTTTTAAACTCTATGGTGTAGCTTCTTAACATGCCTTCAAGTACCTATCAAACATATGTGTCTATCATTAGCATCATAACCAACTTGGCATTAAAGCCACTCAAGTATAAAAGGTTCTTAAATGACTCACTTAGATTGGCTTTCTGATTGAGGATGAAATGTCGTATTACAACTAAGTTTAGTGGCTAAGGCATAATATAGTTTCTTCCAAAACCTTGATGTGAACCTCAGGTTTTGATTAGATATGACTGAAGATGACACTTTATGCAACCTCACTATCTCATCGATATATAACTCTGCAAGCTTTTCTAAAGAATAATCCATTTGTACTAGTATGAAATGCATAGACTTTGTCAAACTATCAATAACTATCCATATTGAATCACACTTACTTTTGGTCATAGGTAGCCCAACATTGAAATCCATAGTGACTTTACTCTATTTCCATTTTAGTATTACTATAGGATGAAGCAATCTATAAAGAACTTAATGCTCTACCTTAGCTTGTTGACAAGTAAGGCATTTGATCACAAACTCTACCATATCTCTTTTAATATCATGCCATCAATACTAAGACTTTAAGTCTTAGTACATCTTGGTGCTACTAAGATGCATAGCATAAGGAGCATTATAAGCTCTTGCAAAATATGCTTCTTCATATCTTCCACATTTGGTGCACATAGATAATCTTGATAGTAGAGGCATCTATCATTCTTAATCTCATACTTTAGGAAGTTTCCCTTTAGGATGGAACCCATGATATACTTAAGCTTGCCATCTTCTTTATGTGCATTCTTTACTTGATGAAGAACAATTGGTTTAACTTGCAATTCTACCAATAAAGCTCTATCATCCATAAGCTTCAACCTGATGTTCATTGCTCTCATATTTGACATAAACTTAACACTCAAAGCATCAACTACCATATTAGCCTTGCCAAGATGATAATCGATAAAGTAATCATTATCCTTTGTCAACTCCATCAATCAGTGTTGTCTTATGTTCAACTTTTTTTTTGGGTAGAAAGATAATTTAAACTCTTTTAGTCAATATACATATAACACATCTGTATATAAAGATAGTGTCTCTATATCTTCAAAGCAAAAACTATAGTTACTAACTTTAAATCATGTGTTAGATAATTCTTCTCATGAAACTTCAATTGCTTATAAGCATAGGCAATGACTTTGCCTTTATGCATCAATATACATCCTAACACATGTAGAAATGCATCATTATAGATGGTGAAATCCTTTCCAGACATTGGCTATCTAAGAATTAGAGCTTCCTTCCACAAAGCCTTTAACTTGTTAAAGCCTTCCTAGCATCTATCATCCTAAATAAACTAAGTATTCTTGTGTAATATATGTGTCATAAGTACTACAATCATAGAAAAGCCCTTAAAAAATCCCTGTACTAACACCAAAGCTAAGAAACTTCCAATCTCAATCACATTCCTAGGTGGCTTTCATTCCATTATAGCTTTTATCTTAATAGGATTGACCATAATACCTTTTACAAAAGCTCTATGTGCCAAAAATGACACCTCATCTACCTAGAATTGTGACACCCATTACTTGATCTAGTTGCTAGTCTCGAATAAGGAGCATGCACGTAAATGTGTTACCAAACTTGCTTAACCCTTTTATTGATACTCAAAAATCTGAATAAATTAAAACCTTTTAATTTTATGTTTGGTTTAAAGATTAAGTCATAAAATTCGATTCCTAAATAATTAAAAATCCATTTAACATGTTAAATCTATCTCATTCTCAAACACAAATTGGTCCTCTAGGCCATTAAGTAAGGGCTCAATACCTTAACAACACAATAACAAAAAAATATTTCATAAAAATAACAAAATATAGATTTAATTTTGCTTAAGTAGTTACAAAAACAATAATATCTTAGATTATGCCTAATCCCACTCATGTTACATACAAATGCCATTAAACTATTTACATCACATAAATAATATGTATAAATCAATAAAATAGCAAAAAGTAGCTTACTCTTGAATAGTAACAATTATGAGGCTTTGACTCTAATATGGTTCTTCAACCAACACATTGCAAATGAAATATTGCATTAAGCAAATTGCTTAGTGGTGTAATTAAGGAAATTTAAGTGTTCATGCATTCACAAGCATAAAGTATGTAATGGTAGTTCAAATATATGTATCTACACATATACATGCTCGAAATATAACTTAAATAAATAATCAGCATATGCATTTCTCAACCTTATACATATGCATTTATCAAAAATAACATTCATAAGTATAATTAAAAATCAAGTGTTAATCATGTATTTTTACTGCCCATACTTATGGAAACACATAATTATACTAAATAATAAGGACACCATGCCACCAAGGCCATTAGAACTACAAAGGCCTATAATTTGGACCTGAAGGTTATTATGAGACACTGAAGTGTCCTAGTAATTATTAAACCCCTAATTGACCGGTCAACCTATCCAATCTAAGTTGTTAATGAGTATGGGCTAATCACCATATTTTAATTTTCTTGTTTAAATCACATTAAGTAGCTTAATTAATTTTTACATAGTTTGTTAGGCCAATAAATGAATAACTAGGGAAATAATATCTCTTATTCTCCGATTATGTTCATTATATCTTTACTTAAATATATTTTAATATGATTTATAAGTTTATATGTACATAGTAGATAACATGATCATCAATCACTTAGGACATTAACATTATCATGCCCATATACATCTTCTCATAATCAACATAGCCATATTAGGCATGTTTTTCATCAAAATCAACACCTTATGCCCTATGCATAATTTCGGCCATAAAGACTCACTTACACAACATATATATTCAAAGTGAGGATAATTACAATATCATATGATTTCCAACATCAATCTCATGTATGGCACTTAACTATGCCATTACATAATCCAAGTTGAAATAAAGTCATGCAACATGTTTATCTAAATTACATTACATACTCAATACCATAAGCACAATTGCATTAATTCCTTTACTTGTGCATGTATAAATCTAACAAACACACACATTAAACTGATAGGCAATTTGGCCATATTACACATGCACACACACATATATTCATTTTTCAATCTAAATGCACTAACACACTACATTATGTTTCAACATGGTGATTTATATGCATCCATGTCAATTCATATCATACATCATCATATAGCATGTATGTCATACCTTATAACCATTTGGCCATCCTCTATCATACCACATATATATTTATTCATCCATTAATTTATTCACATAACACTTGCATTCCAAAAATTATCACCACTCAATATGAAAATAACTATCATGCTAGCATTTAGCAACACGTACACACATATGTCTATTTTAGGGCATTTCAGCCACCACTAACACACACCATCAATGTAAGTTTCATTATCCTTCAAGCATTTATTTTAACATAATAAATAAAACTAACATCAATAAATCACATAAATGTATAACGTATGCTAAAATCTAACACTTATATATTTAACATACACACTCAATAATGAACAAACACATATACACACATTAAATTTCCATAATTACACTTACAATGAGTCTAAAATATGACATCTAGTTTACTCACACCTTCTCTTTCCCCTTATCCTTGCAATTGTTACCCAGCTTAACTATTAATTACAGATTTATTTCCTAAAATTGTGTATAAAATCATAAATGTTTTAAAAATTAAAACTAACCATAGATATAGGTTTTTAGGCACCTAAGGAATGTGGGAAAAATATTAGAGCTCAAAAAAACTTATCAAACAAAAAATGGTTACTATTTATCGAGATGAAAAGTTGAGCAATTTCTCCATATTCTCTCAAATTTCTTACTTCAAATGGTATTTATAGATCATGAAGGTTTAGCTTCAGAGCTTAATTGGATATAATTGAGGTTTGAATAAGGAGATCAAGAAAAAACTCAAAGAGTTTCTTATGAAAGAAGTGGCATCAACCATAAGAGAGAGAGGAGAGGTGAGAGAGATTAAACTATTCACACTTTAACCTAATTAAAAGAATTTAACCCCTATTTATACTTATGCAAAAGTATCCCTTTTAGTCCCCTTTTTTTTTTCTCTTTTCCACCATTTCTTACCTTAGTTAATCTCATTTGAGTTCCCTTTTAAGTCATATAATTAATGCCTTATAACCTTCTAAAAATCGGAGCTTAAAAAATGAGAAAAATAAAATACAACACTATTATTTTACTTTACCTAATTTTAGTAAAAATACTTTTTGATATCCAAAAATTCTAATTCCATTGCAAATGGACTATTTCGAATATTTGAGTATCAGGTTCTATAAACACTAGAATTTTCTGAGCAACTTTTGAATATTTTATTATTCAGTTAAAACTAAGTCAATGTTCGTGTGATGCTATCATAAAACATAATTGTCATTTTTAACCACCTAAATGACTTCATTTTGACTTCAAATTTCACCCAAAATTATGTTATAATTAATACTTCCATTCAGCAAAATTAGTGCTCCCAGCCTCAAGAAAATACTATTTGATCCTAAAAGTACTATTCATAACTCCTAGTTTTTTCGAGTGTTACATTTATTACCCTCTTAAAAGAAATTTTATCCTCAAAATTACCTAGTTTGAATAACCGAGGATATTGCTCTCTCATGTGAGCTTCTATCTCCTAGGTAGCTTCTTCCATGCCGTGGTGTCTTTAGGGCACTTTTACTAGAGGCATGATATTGTTCCTTAGTTCTTTCACCTCTATTGCCAAGATTCTCATAAGTTTCTCTTCATAAGATGAACGTGGTATGCTCTCTACTTCTTTAGTTGATAGCACATGCAAAGGATATAATATGTACTTTCAAAGCATAGACACATAAAAAATATCATGTATCTATTATAGCTCAAAAGGAAAAGCCAGAATGTAGGCTACTAGTCCCACACATTCTGTCACTATGTATCGACCAATAAACCTCAAACTTAACTTTCCTTTCTTGCCAAATGATAGGACCTTCTTCCAAGGTGAAACTTTAAGGAACACCTTATCTCTCACTTTATACTAAATATCCTTCCTCTTTAAATTAGCATAGGACTTTTATTTATTTGAGATTACTTTCAATCTATCTTTAATAATCTTCACTTTCTTTTTAGCATCCTTAATTAGATTTGGCCCCATTAACTTGGTCTCACTTAGCTTATTCCAACATAAAGGAGTTTTACACTTTTTTTCCATAGAGAGCTTTACAAGGAGCCATTCCCAAGCTTGCTTGAAAAATATTATTGCAAGCAAACTCAGCTAAGGAAAGGCAATGATCCGAGTTTCTTTTGAACTCTATAGCATAACTTCTTAGCATATCCTCGAGCACCTAATATACATATTTAACATGAACATGACACATAGAACTTAGCATCTAAATCACTCAAGTAATAAGAGTTACCTAAATGACTCTTTCTAATTATCCATCAATTTAAGGATGAAATGCCATACCAAAACTCAATTAAGTGCCCAAGGCATTATGAAGCTTCTTCTAAAACCTCAAAGTAAACCTTGCGTCTCGATCTGATATGATTGATGTAGGCATGCCATGCAATATGATGATCTCATCAATGTATAATTCTCAAGCTTCTCTATAGGGTAGTCTATCTTGACTGGCATGAAATGTACAACCTTGGTCAACTGATCTACCACAACCCAAATTAAATCACATTTGCTCTTTGTCATAAGTAAATTAACAACAAAGTCTATATTGCCCCTATCCCACTTCCACTCAGGAATTGCTATAGGATTTAGCAATTTAAAGGGAACCTAATGCTCAGCCTTTACTTATTGACATGTGATACACTTAGTTATAAACTCTAACAAATCTCTCTTCACACCTAGCCACCAATAAGACATCATTAAAACTTGATACATCTTAGTGCTACCTAGATCCATAGCATAAGGAGCACTGTGAACTTCTTATAAAATCTGCTTCCTTAACTCTTCCACATCTAGTATGTAACATCCTAAATAGAACACTTAGAATGTTCTTAAGTGGGAAAGGTTTTTAATTATATTCTTTTTTAATTAAGTATTTATTAAATGGTATGAAATTATTAAGGACAACAAAGAAAAATGGATAAGGTAGGTATTTAACTAAAATTCAAGGATATATTATTTTGTAACTATAAGGCAATGAGATTATGTATATTAGAAGGAAATGACTAAACTAAAGGAAATGAGAGGTTAAAGGAGATTTAAAGAATTATTGCTAGTACTACAATTAAGATAATTGAATAATTTAGTTGTATAGTTAGTGGCATAAAAGGGTAAAAGTTGGCCCATCAGTAACAACAAATGAAAAAAAAACTAGGGAAGGTAACTGAAATTTAGTCAAGAAACACAAAGAAGAAAAAAAAGAAAGGAAATGCAAAAAGAGAAGAAGAGGGAATAAAGAGAGACAGTATTGAATGATGACAGTAACAAGAGAAGAAAAAAAAAGGAATACTCTAGACACTCTACCCATATCAGAAATTTGAGACTCCTTTCCCAAGTTCCTCAACCCAATATAATCCTAAGAATATTTTTCCTTATCTTATTTCCCTTAAGAAATAAAGCCATAAGTAATATAGAGAATGGAAAGAAATTAAAAGAGTAATAGCAAAGGAGGACCAATGCATTAAGGGGATAAACAAAATAGATGAGAAGTCATAAATAGAGTTCAACGGATAAGGGGATAATCAATGTAATATGTGAAATGCTCTAGGCAATGACATTAGTGTGTTGGTGGTGAGGATCACGAACATCAACTACTGAGTAGGGTTAAGAATTTTATAGCTATTTGTAAGCAACAGTGAGCAACCAAGCTTATAGGTTGTTTAGCATAATCAAATGATTATCAAGAAGGAGCAAGCATGAATTGAATGGAATTCAATAGCAAAAGCGATAAATGGAGGAAAGAGTGATGCAAAACATGTAATTATAGAATTCAGGTTGAATTCCATACCAAAAAAATGCTATTGTAAGGTATTAGAAGGTTTCCAAAAGAGGGGAGGTGATAAGTGCTATTTAGAGATAGATATGCTGGATCAACCACTATAGGGAGCAGTAGTAGCATAGCTGTAATGATCACAACTACTATTGTCTTACTAGCATCGGGTGTAGTGATAAAATTAGGAGTTAATCTCGTCAATGTAGTTAGCCCCTCAAGGCTGTGATGGAACAGTAGAGACACTAGGGACAATGGCAGTAGAAGAGAGTTATCCTTTATAAGAATAAAGGTGGTTAGCCAAAGATGGATAAAAATTAGGTAAAAATTTATAGGAACAAGTAAACAAGTCCTTTCGAGATGATCTGTAAGCAGTACAATACCACTAACTCTTTGTTTATTTCTAAATTTTGCTAAGGATTAATTTAGGAGTTAGGGCTATTTATATGAAGTAAATTGGTAAGAAATTGAGAATTAGTTTTGGTAAATAAGGCTAACATGGGATCTAGATTATAAGGGTGGTAATTGATAATTATCTGTGTAGGACCTTATTAGAAATTGGGAGCTGAGGAAAATGATATAGCCATAAGTTTTTTTATGTGTATAAGTTCAATAGGCTTTTGGCACGATATGCATACATTAATTTTAGAAAATAGTTATGAATGAATAAGGTTAGAAGGAAAGAAAAATTACCATGTGATAGGTAGATAAAAAAGTACAGATCTTAACAATTTAGCATGCATCTTACCCCTCAAAATTTATAGAGTTTGGTTTAAAACTTAAGCCATGATGCAATTATTAGTTAATAGAGACATTTAACTTAAACTATGTTAGTATGTTATTAGCTAAGGATATAAGGCTAGTTTTATATTAGGTCAGTTGGTCAAAATACATGTGTTATGGGATTAAGATGTAAGATCCTAAGTAAGATAATGGTAAGAAAATGCACATTACAAGTTACATGATTAACTTTGTCAACGAGTTATTAGCTAAGGGTAAATGTTTCATAAGAAAATGTTTATAGTAGCTGCACTCTAGATTAATCCTGATATATATTACTATTATAAATGGAACATGGGAGTTAAATGGATTTATAAAGTCTCCTAAGTAAATTACATGTTTATGTGAGGAAATGTTTAGTTGGTACATATTATAGACAAAGTCGGCCAGATGATGTATAACACTATGTTTTAAAGAGTAATGTAGGCTTGTAGGAATGGGATAGATAGATAACATTCATTGAAGCCTAAAGGATTTCAAGTCACTAAACATTCAAATTAATGAGTTCTAATAATTAGTTCATGAATAGTGGTAACACTAGAAAGTATTGCAGTAATTTATGCAAGTCATTTTACATAAGTCTTCCTTTGTCCATCAACTTTAGTCCTATGAGCTACATACAAACATATCCATAACATTACAAAATACAACTATGCTTAGAATAGTAAATGGATAAAATGTATTAAAGGGTGGATATCTTATATAAATAAAATATCTTATTACACATCTATGAAATTAAGGATGTGCATAAAAAGCAGATTGTGTAGTCTTAACTATTGCTAAGATATCTTAAGACTAATTTTACTATGAGCATAGAGCAATATATTTACACTTCTAGCTAGAATGGTCATGGGTAAAATGCAAGATAGATAAGAAATAACAAGTACCTAAGCAAGTAAATAGAGCACTCCTATAGATATAAGATTAGTTATACACTTAAGTAGTATCTATATAAGTAAGTTGCTAATTTTAAATAAAATAGTGTAAGCATAGATGTATTAGAACATAAGGGATTTGGCATAACTGAAAACTTTTACAAGCAAGTAAGTAATTACATAGCATTTTCTAGCCTAAGTGTAATTAAACAACTTTGTATTCATTTTTAGTCAAATATGTACTTCAGGTGAACTATTAATTAGGCATGGCAATACCCTTAATCAAGAAAATAAAGTTACATCTACAAATAATAAAAACATGTATACCTGAGGTTAAAGTATATATGATAAAATCAATTTCTTTGGAGAAAATATACCTAAATATACATGTATGTCATGAGGTCTACATTTGATATGTGTGTGTTTGTAGACTAAAAATAATGTGCTAATAGCTTTCTAAACCATATCCCTACTACCCAAAGTAAGCATAGACAACCTTATTTGTATGGAAGATCACATAATTAGTACTTACAGCATTTAAACTGTGCATGATCAGGTAGTTCAGGAAGTATTAACATTTCTTTCTATGATAATCAAAATAATCCTTATCAGATTTATAAATAGTATTAGTCTATTTGCAAATAACAGAGCATATGTAATATTCTTTATAACTCAAATGGGATAGACTTGGCATTATACATGACTTTATTAGTTATCAGCTTAGCTACATGCCTTTATTAATTATTAGCATGGCTACATGCCTTTATCAATTATTAGCTTAGCTATATGCCTTTATTAGTTATCAACTTGGCATTATACATGCCGCCATTAGTTATCAGTCTGGCATTAAACTTACCCTCATCAGTTATCAGCTTAGCATCATAACATGCAGTCATCAGCTAATAGATAGGGTGATGACCTTAGTCATACCTTTATATTTCCCATATATCCTTTCTTAATAAGAGTTCTATATAGATATTACCTATGGCTTGCTCTTACAATGATCGTAAAAGAATTCATAAAATAGTACACTTTTATACATGATTAATGACTATAAAAGTTAATTATACTATCATTTATGATTATGCATCATGAAAACTATAGTAAAATAATACTTTAAGTAATAATATGGACCCACTTTACAACCAGACAATCACAAATTGTGATGTGTGTTTCTATTTAGGTAAGGCATCAAATATCATCATCATCAGCTTTTGATTGGGGTGTTAGGTAGGTCATAGAGTTTACTTATACTAAAAAGGCCTAATGACCTAGGTCAACTGAGTTTAAAGGGGTACAATTTGAGGTACTATAAAACTAGTGAATATAAGTCCCTCTTGAATGATAAAAATAAAATGTAGGTTGTATACATGCATGCATTTTAATTTGTTTGTTGTGAGACTCAACGACATGTTTACTTATGATAACGCACAATATCATTCAATAACAAAACCATAGTGTTAAATAGTCA
>CANXYI010217518.1:0-11854 GCA_948208565.1 Hura crepitans | reverse complement strand
TTTTATCTGACTCCAAAATCCTTTCTGGTTGTCCTTATTCACTATTTTGGGTCATACCATATTACTTTTATGCCAATACTAACCAATTATAGCCTAAGTAAATTCTCTTACCTAGGGTCTAACTAATATTATTGAATATATATATATATATATATATATATATATATATATATATAAACTAAGTAAATTATTGAATATATTATTATTTTATAGTATAATTGACAATTGTTAAAATGGTTTTAATTATAAAATGTAATTTATTTGTTTAAGTAAAAGTGGAAATAATTAATGGGTATAAATATGCCTAAATAAAAATATGTAAGATAATTAATGGAATATAATAGACACTTATAATATTAATTGAGAATAATGTATAAAATTTATATTAGAGAATTTATTAACATTGATTAATTAGAAATTCATGGAATAATGTTGAAGATTATTTAAGAAAGTTGGCAAAAAATAAAATAATATGAGGAAGCTTGAGTTTGCAATTAATTATGAGAATAAAAAATTTAAAGATTTTATGGGAAAGAAGCACGGATGATAATATGGTGTAACAAAACTAAAAGACAAATTGAATTATGTTCTTATTTGTAAAATAGTAACATATTGTATATAATGAAAGAAAAATACTGAGACATGAATTGCTCATTACGACACATACTTGTGATACGATGTTATTAATGAGCTATATAGTATACGTTGTAAAAAATGTATGATCCATTGAGATCACATATGTGATGAAAGTGATCGTACCCTAAGTGTGCCTAGAAATAATGACATTATCCCATGAATATGTAAGATTTTGAATATTGACTGAAATTACAATTTAAAATAAAGTCGAGATATAAATTTTAGCGACATACGTGATTCATGCAATTAAATGAAATTATAATAAAATTATGAGTAAGGCCCATATGAGTTAGATAGTACATTGGATAGGTCGACCGGTCACCTAGGGAATAAAGTAGCTTTTAGATATTTGGTATCATTTTTACGCACGCGTAGCTGCCGTTAGGTCCATTAGGGCTACTGCACATACACATATCATACATTTCTATAATCCATTATACATATTGGTATATCATGCTTAGTTTTATGTGTGTAGCCACTAATAAGTCCAATAAAACCACCACACCTATATTCATACGAGTCCAACTGCAGGAAGGTTTGACAGGTTTCACTGCATAATTTTTGATAACATGTTATACTAGTGAAGTAGCTGCTAGGTCCAAATATATAACACTAAACACCTTTATCCCCTTAGTCTAATTAGTGATATTCTATCTATTGAATATGGGCTACCTAACTTAATAGGATAATAAAAATATGAATAAGAAAAAGGGGTGTTGTAATGATCAAACAAAGTACATTTTAATGATTAACTTGTATATAAAAAAAAGTTATTTAACTTCATTTAAGTGAAAATCTATCATGACAAGAGTAATATAATTAAAATGAAGGAAACCAATGTGGTAGTATAAGATGACTATTCAAATACCAAAGGTATTAAAAAATATAATAATAAAATCATGAAGATAAATAAATAATTAATGGTTTTCACAATGTGAGGTAATTAATGTAAGCAATGAATAAATAGTATTATATTCATCATGTAATTAATATAAAAGATAAGATGTTATTTTTAGGTATCAATTAAGACATTGATAAGTACTAAATAAGAACCTTATTAAATAAAATAAATAAATTGAATCTAATATGCTGATTAGTAAAAGATTTATAAATAGGATTTATGCTATCAATTATATAAAAGGGAAAATTATTTATATTGTGATGTTATATTCATGCATGCTAGAGGTATATGGAACATGTTTCCTTTACAAGGAACTTTTTATTATTTCATAAGAGTGTTACAAATTGTAAATATTATTATATTCATGATGCATGCTTATATGCTTGCATGTTATACATACATTTCATTTGAATATACCACCAAGCATCATTCTTAGTGTATTGGCTTTTGCTGGTGTATAGGTAATATATAAGAGTTTAAGAAGCAGCCTCAAGCAAAGCATCACAAGTTAATGAGTTTTATTTTGCATCATATGTGAACAAGTGACTAACTATAGTAGATTGGCATTCATGTATATGTGTAGACAATAGACCTAAGACTATATGATTACAAATATGTGTTTATTGTTAAGAGTGGCAGTTTTAAATATTGATTGTCAAAAGTATAAGTAGTAAGATAAATAAGAGCATGTGATGTCTTTATTTTGTATTTGGCAACTAAATTGAGTAAGAGATATCACTTATGACATCCTATATTTGAACTAGCTATGAGTTGGATATTTGAATGCTATAATTTTGTCATTAAAAGTTGGAAAAAGAAGGAATTAATGGAGGGAAATCAACCTTCCAATCTATCTTAGTTACTACACAAGGATTATCTACCTTAAGCATTAAAACACCTTTTCATTCATCATTATCCAATGAATTAACTTGAAATATGATTCACTAAAGGTGTAACATGCTAATAGAGCTAAAGATCAATAATTATCTTAAGAAAATGGGGCTACTTGCTTTAAGCATTAACCCCACCCCTTTATAGAAAAGACTAGACAACAACCTTTTCCTTCTATTAAAGATTTTCAAAATCCTCTTTTTTAGCATCCCTTGCTTCATGGATAACTTTGAGTTGATCCTTGAAAGATTGTTCTTGAAGTTCTAACTCCTTTTAGCTCTTTTGGTTTTAACTCCATGTTAATCTAACAATAGTATGACATTTTTCCTGTGGATTTAGCTTCATGTTAATCCAGAATATCATTAAACCTTTTCCTTTAATTCAACCACATGTTAAATTGACATTTTTATCACATTTTTTCTTATAGATTCAACTTCATGTTAATCCACAATATCTTTATACTTTTTCCTTCAAATTGAACTACATATTAATTCAATATTTCTATCATGCCAATTTGGATTCAACACTATGTTAATCCAACACTTCTATCACATGATGGATTCAACTTTATGCTAATTTTTATTGTCATCATATATTTGTTCTATGGATTTAACTCCAAGTGAATCTAATCATATTAATACAGCCATAATATCTCCTTAGATTCAGCTTTATGCCAATTTAACAAACTCTCAAGTCAATCCAAAACTCAACTTATCCGGCAATATAGGTAAATATCCCTTTCATACTTTGTTATGTACAATTTCAATTTTTGCATTTCCATAGCACACACCAAATTAGGGGCAACAGTAGTAACCTTACCTTTTAAGCCTATGATCATAACTAAAGATAGGCTTATGCAACAAAGCAATCAACCTAAAACCCTTGTCTATATGGACTATCATGGAATAAGTCTACCTAGACTTGATGCTATGAGGTCTGCATTAACTCATCAAGATTTAACCTAGCACATGACCCATAGTTTGCCAAGATAAACAAAAGCCCATGTGTAGAGAATTATGATATTTTACTGAGGACGAGAGTGGTTAGTGGAGTCACCACCTAGCCTCTACACTAGGACCTCTAATCTTTTGTACTAGAAAGGTTTAGAATTTTAGATCTTATTTATGCCTTAATAATATGTTGTCCATGTATATTGTAACGTTTATCAGTCCCTTATCAATCAAGCATGCATCATTCTTAATTTAAATTCTATCACTTTTTCATATAAGGAAGTAAATTACAATATTTATGAAATATAATACACATATATACATCTAGAAGATAGGTCATTCATTATTTGTTAATTATCCTAACAACTACCTATAATCCCATAGGAATTGGTGGTAGTTGCCTAACTCCCATCTCTAGGAGATTGGCCTTTATTGAAACACATTTAGTGATTATGACTTTTGATTAAGGAAATACAAATCCATTTTATTAGAAAACACTAGTTAATTATATATAAAGCTATTTAACATGAAATTTAGGTTTTAACATGCAAAATAAGTTATTTGCTAGTTATTACAACCCCAAAATAAGCAATGAAATGTAAATAGTACAAAACCAAAGAGGCAAATTACAACACTAAAATGGTCCTGCTTCCGCATCGCCTAGTCTGTGCAGATGTTAAGGAGGTATATTCTTAATCTATGCAAACCTTATCCAAGGAAGGATTAAGTCTATTCCAACTTTTGATCCAGTAAGAGAATTTAATTGACAACTGAACAAGAAGTCTCTTCAAATAATATCATAAAAGTCTCAAGGTTTAGGTGAAGATGGTTCAGGTTGCTCCTTAGTTCAAGCTCTCCAACTACCTAAATACTTTTTGCTACTTGAATTTGTGTTCGTATTTGTAATTTTTAGCCCTCCTCCTTTTCTACTAATGTAGAGAAGTATTTATACTTAGTCCCTTTAGATTTTCCTCTTTTCATCTAGAAAGGAGTCCTAATCCTTAAAGGATTCTAGCTTTTAGACTAAATAGGTAGGATTCTTCCTATAGAGTGCTTTTTCCATCGGTAAGTCCATGCAGACTTATCTATACTAGTCCACTAAACTATGCTTTTAGTATGTTGGTCTATGGCCATCGTGGGCTGGATCTTAGCTTGTTCATATAGTTAGTCTATGCAAATATGGTTTAGTAGGTCCATGTGGACCTACCTCTTAATGACTTTATGCTATACTTGAGAGTTTATCTCTGACTATCATCTTAAGTCAAGGGTGAGGTGTCTACAGTTACCCCCACTTTAGTTTGTGCTGTGTATTAATAGTATATATAAAAGTATCTAAGTCAGGGATACTTACTTGCTAGCTTCTTCTACTCATGTTATTACTAAGCAGGCATTGATGTAGACTTTAACATTGATTATGGATTAGCTTATGAGGCATGAACTTAGAATGGTGAATTGGCTTATAAGGTTAAACCTAGAATGATGGATTGGCTTACAAGGTTGAACCTTGAGATAATGGATTAGTTTACGAGGCTAAATCTGAGATGATGGATTAAACTTGGTGTTGATCTAGGATTAAAGAATTAAACTCAATGTTGATTTAAAATTAATGGATTGAACTCGTAGTTGATCCATGATTAGTGGATTGAACTTAGGGTAGATTTGTAATTGGGGTTAAAGCTTGTGGCTGATCCAAGTTTGTAGATGGAACTTTAAGTCAATCCTATAAAAAGGAAATGAAATTTTAGTTAAATTGTGAACACAGTGAGTCTGGACTTTGAGAGGCGCTCCCCTTTCTTTTTTTGTTCTTTTGAATTTTGGTTGTCCAAGGTTCGTGCAGACTTTGTTGGTTATAGTTTATATGGATTGATCTTAAAGGGAGTCTATGCGAACTCATTTCATGCCTGACTCTCACAAATGAAGCATGTTAAAGTCCATATGGACTTAATGGGGAGGTCGTTCGAGCAGACTAATAGTGCAAAGGTCCGTAGGGACTTGATGGGGAAGATGTCCATACGAACTAATAGTGTGAAGGTCCGTGTAGACTTATCGTGTTAGAACTATAACCATCTCTTTTCCCCCTAATTTCTTATTTGTGTCCTTTTTAGTCTCCTTTCTCTGCTATTTCTCTCTCTAATAGGCAACTTTTTAATGGCTTCCTACGTGGGTAGTGCTTCTCCTTCATCCTCTTCCAATGGTAAAGAGATTCCAACCGTCATCCTTTTTCTAATGGAAGCTAGATCGGCACCTTCTACTCCTCCATTAGAGGACACTTCCATGCTAACTTCAGCCAGCTTTATGCTATCTATCACTATCAACTGGCCTCGAAATGCTACTTTTGTGAATAGGGTGATGTTTGGTGACCCGATTGCTATTATGGCAAATTTGGCACACCATGCCTGCTCTAAAGTCTACCCTCAAGTATGTTTGCTGTCACCTATGTGTTCCTTAACCACTTTGATCGAGTTTTGTTATGTTTTCATGCTGTAAAAATTTTTTAGTTCGATAAGTCCATGAGGACTAAGTAGGCTAGGGCATGATAGGTCCGTGCAAACTTAGATTATTAGGATAGTTGGTCCGTGTGGACCAAGTTTTCAACTTTGCTTCTAAAACTTGTCATGTGATTATTCTGAATACTCTATCTTTTAAAGTCTGCGCAGACCTATAGTTGACTGTGTTATGTTTGTGTGGACCTATGTTTAACTGTATTTGACTTTGTCTATATTCTGTACAGACTTTCGGGTATCTTTAAGTGTGATCCATATGGATCAATCTTGCCTGCTTTCCTTGGTCTGTGTGGACCGTTGTTCAAAATTTTAGTCCATGCAGACTCTTATTGACTTTTACTTTTATTCCTTATGTAAACACAACTTAAATTTAAGGGCACCTTATTTGGACTCCAACAATGGTTTTCCACCATGCCGGTGGTGTTAAAGAATAAGGTTCGATCAATCGGCTTCCAAAACTTTTTAGACCACCTCATAGGCAAAGACTTCTGTCATGTTTTATAGCCTTTGAGGTCACTATTAGATAAGTGGATGGACACTACTCACACTTTCCATTTGCCCTTTGATAAGATGACCATCACCCCTTTCGACTGGGCCTTTATCACTGGAGCTCCCTACACAGGATGTGCGATTACCTTCGATGCCTACTACCATCACCCATCTTTAAGGCTACAAGAGGTGAAGGAACTGTTAGGTTTTGTCCCCTAGGATAGGGTTGGATGTATTCATTGCATGAACTTGTAGGAGAGATAGGGAGAGGAGTCCCCCATAAGTCAGCTAGAGGTGGACTAGTATACCCACTACTTTATCCTATACTTGGTGAGTACCACTCTCTTTGGCAACACTAATGGCATTATGAGCTGGAGCTTCCTTCCAGTCTTGTAGGAGGTTGATAAGATCAGTAACTAGAATTGGTGTTATTCCTCTCTAAGGTGGTTTTTCTGAAGGTTAGACATGGTTGTACGAACTAAAAAGAGCCACTGCTTCATTCAGGGCTTTGTATCGAGAGTCTTAGTAAGTAACTCCTTTTTATATGTTTACTTTTCTTTAAAACTTCTTTGTGACCTTATCATTTATTGTTTTAGGTGTGGGCTTATGAGTTCCATTTATTGGCTCGTCCTTGTAAGCTGGATGTGCCTCGCCACTATTTAGTGATGGACTAATGTATGCGACCTACTTCGGGCCTATTGAATGTAGCTTCCCTAATGTAGCATCGATAATACCTTAGCTCTCGAGTCTAAACTGATGTGAGTATTTCCTACATGTTAAGTCAAAAAAAATTTGCTAGCTGTTTATCCACACTTAACTAATGTTTACTTATATAGATTGGTTTGGCTTAATGGGTCTTTCCCATCGATGAGCTGCCTCCTCCCTTACACATTATTAGGCTTGTCTTTTTGACACCTTTTGCTAACTACTTTAGAGATATACTGCTAGTTTTTGGGAGAAAGAGTGGTGAGTTAGCACTTAGGGCTTGATGTTCGCCTCATTCTTTTGAACCCTCCTAACTCAATGTTGTTCGAAAGGTATATTGATGACCTAGAGTTCATGTAAGGCATGACTGTAGGAATTCCAGGGGTTACATTGGTGGAGGACAGCACTAAAGGTTATGCTTCTTGGGCCTCAGCTCATTTGCTCTCGCAAGTGCCCTACACGTCGGGACCTTCTCCACTTTAGGTGAGTTTCTTAATTTTGATTCCTTTTTATGACATTTTTTAAGTTTTACACATGGTATTGTAGCCTACTGCTTTCTCTAGGGCTAGCCTATCTTCCTCGAGGAAGTGACCTAGAACTACTCCCAATTCTCCATGCTCTTAGTTCTTACCTCCCCCTACTTACGGTAGAGTTTCGAGTCTATTCACCGGTTCGACCTCCTTGCCTATCGAAGTGATAAAGACCTTGGTGGATGTCTTAGAGCTAAGCTACATGTGTTATGGCATTGATAAAGGGCTATCTTTTGCTAGACTCTATATAGAGGAGAGCTGGCCAGTTGCCTTTAAGCCTAAGAACACCACACTAGTAAGGTTATTAGGCTTGTCATTTATGTTACTTCGGTCTTTTAAACATTGTATATGCCTTATGTTTCTTTCCTTTAATCAAGTGAAAAAGGCTTCCATGGAATGGACTGCCTAGATGGTGAAGGCATTTAGGAGGGCCATGATCGATGAGACTCGAGTGCTTGCTATAATTAACCTTCCTGTCATGGTTAATTTGGTGACTATTGTGTATGTTATACATGTCATGTATGTTATATGTGTTATGTATGTATGTTATGCATACTATGTATATATGTTACATATGTATGTTATGCATGCCATGTATGTATGTTACATATGTATGTTACATTGATCCTCCACTCTTCCTATAGAATAAGCTGTCAAGGCGGGTTATAGCCCTATACGAGTCCCGAAGGAAAGTGAGGGTCTATAAGGTGGCTGAGAAGCTTGTAGTCCTCTCTAAAGATGAGGACATAAAGGAGGATGATGACTTTAAGGAGTAGGCTAGGAGGAACCCCCTTTTTCTTTTTCTTTTTTCTTATTATCATGTTAGGGAGTAAAATTTGAGGTGTCCCCCCTCTTTTAATTGAGGATAGGAATTATCACTTCCTATTTCCAAACTTTCAAACTTTGTACACATATTTTAATTTCCTTTAAAGCACATTTGCCTTTAGATTTTATTTACCATGAGTGTTTTATTTTCCCTTACACACTGGTATGAACTTGAGGTATTTCAATCCGTGTGGACTTAAAAAAAATCATTTTGGTTCAAGTGGACTTTGGTTAACTTAGTTCGGGTGGACATTACCTAAATATGGTCACATACTTAGCATGGAGATGGTGTGGACATCTATCTCTTAGTCTGTACGAACTATGACATTGTTTCTAGGTCCGTGTGGACTTTCTCGCATGTTTTGGGATTCATATTCCTGATAGGAAGAGGAATGGCATTTTTGACTTATAAATACCCCTTTTCTTGATCCTCTTACCACATACTCTCAATATATCTTCTTTCCACTTAGATTTTTCTAAGACTTTGGAATTAAAGGCCTCTTAGGCTTCCCCCATTTTCGCCCCCCTTTTCTTCTCTTAGGTTTCTGAGGAAGGTTTGGATAGACCATAATTTCTTAAATGCTACAGCATGACACTAGGACTCTATCTTTCTTGTTTTTATCTTTGGACAACAAGAGATTTGTCCATCCTTGTAAGATTTTGCCACCATTTTGGAGTACAAAATCACTTCAGTTACCCCTTTACCCTTGCCTTCTTTTGAGGACCACCACCCTATAGATATTGTCCTTGCTTTAGGTTTTTCTCAAGTCATGGCTCATAAAATAGTATTAGGGGTAGGCTTGAATTCCTTATGAGCAATCTTAAACCATGCCTATTAAATTCCTACTAACTCAATGAAATGGGCAAAGTGTATTCTATTGTGTCTTTTTGGAAGCTGGCTCATCGTTACCTCCCAAGATGCATGTTGCAATTTTAAAATCCTTCACCTTCTGACTGTAGCATGCTCTGGCCATAATCCTTTTGGCATTTTTCTAGCTAAAACCATCTGCGTTTTAGATGTCCTAACAAAAGGGGAGATTGATTTTATAGCTAGGAGTTTGCTTCTCTTGCAAGTATGTGTCATGAACTATAACTTTGTTGTGACCCTAATTTTTGCCTAATATGCTTGTGTTAGTTTTCACACTAGTAGGTCTGCCTAATTTTTTCTTTGGTGGTCCTTTATAGATTTTCTAGCCTGATGGCTTCTTTTTTTTATATAGATTTGGTTGCAATAGAAGCTGAGATTGCTTATTCCTCCACTTGAAAGACTTTAGGGCAAATTATGGCTCATGCCATCATTATGGGAGGAAGCTTGTAATAAAGTGCTACTCCCTTAACTAATGGATCTCATGGCTTGGTATGGCTATCATAGTGCAATGGAGATGTCCTTGCTAGAAAATCAGCCATTTTACTCTCTCTCGCTATGCCGGTTGTGTTCTTTTGATCAGGTCAAGACATGCTACCTTCTACATCCCCTCACACATCTTACAGCAGTTTGGTCTAGTGCAAAGGATACCTACTGAGGTTTTAGAATTCCATGGTGGCCTTTTAACTCATCATTTCCTATACTGTTTCCCTGATGTATGGCAACAATGCACCATTTTAAGGGATATGCCTGATTATACAATAGATGGTGTTAATATAGATGAATATTACAAAAAGTGAATCTTGAGTAATGCTAAAGACAATATATCATTAGTGCTGAAAAGGAATAATGAGGACAACATTCCTAATTCTGAAAAGAAATAGTGTACATAGAATTTAGCTACTTGTAAGGCCCTTTCCTAAATGGGAATTTACATATCAATGATTAGGACCAAAGCATTCTTATCATTAACTACATTTAAGACTAAGCCCATTAATCTTGGCCAATGTATTAATTTCCATTGATAGCACTGTTGTTACCAATTAACCTTAAAAAAAGATTTTCTTGATTGGACATTTTCTCTCAAATCCCCTAACTTTTGCATAAAGTGCCTTGTTAGGTTTTCACCTCATTGCGGTGTCCTAACTTTTACCTAAACTGCCCTATTCAGGTTTTTAGATTAGCATACTCCCTTTTTTTCTTTTTTTTTAAATAGAAGTACTTCTTTAGCATGTCTGCATTATTTGGCCTTGAGAATTTGTTACCCTCTAGATATGAGATCCTAATGCCTCTATGCTTGAGCACTTTCTTGACCATATATGGATCTTCCTAATTAGGTTTGAATTTTCCCCTTGGATTTGATAATAATGGTCTAATATGTTTGAGCACCAAATTGCCTTCTCGTAAGGTTCTAGGCTTAACTTTCTTATTGTAAGCTCTCACAATTCTCTTCTGGTACGATTGCATGTGATAATGAACTTTAAGCTCTTTTTCATCAATTAATACCAACTGCTCGTATTTGCTTCTAGCCTATTTTGCTTTAAGTATGCTTACTTCTAATACTACCCTTAATGAAGGTATTTTAACTTCGAATGGAACTACTGCTTCTATGCCGTACACCAGTGAATATGGCATAGCCTGCGTAGATGTCCTGACAATAGTTCTATATCCCCACAATGCAAATGGTAACATATCTGCCCAATCCTTATAGGTGACAGTCATTTTTTGAAAAATTTTCTTCATATTTTTATTGGCAGCCTCTACCACCCTATTAGCCTGAGGTTGATACGGAGAATACTTATGATGTTAAATTTTGTACTTCTATAAAAATTGCTTAGTTTCTCTTTAAAATTGTACCCCATTGTCTGAGATGGTCTATTGTAGTAATCCAGACCTGTAGATGATATTTCTTTCAATAAATTTTCCCATCTATCTTGCCCACAATTTATTGAAAGACTCTACTTCAACCATTTTGTGAAGTAATCCACTGCTGCCATTATAAACTTATGCCCTCTAGCAGTTGATAGCCTTATTTCTCTAATTATATCAATTCCCCATGTTCAAAATGGCCATGGAGATGACAAGCTAGTCAGGTCATTTGGTGGCAAATGGCTTAAGTTCCTATATACCTAGCACTTGTGGCACGTTTTCACAAAATCACAACAATCTGATTCTATGGTCGAACAGTAATATCCTAATCCCATGATTTTCTTTGCTAGATTCCTTCCATTCATGTGAGGATCACATACCACCTCATATACCTCCTTGAGTACTCTTTGGGATTCTATTTTATCTATACATCTGAGTTATATCTTGTCCACTTATCTTCTATACAACACACCTTCAAATGAGATAAAGTAAGTGGATAACTTTTGAAGGGCCTTTTTATCTTTTTCAATTGTGTTCTTAGGGTACTATCCCGTTTCTAGATAGGTTTGGATATCATGGTCCCATGGTAATTCCTAAAAAGCCAGCTCAGTGATAGAGTTGACTATTCTAGTATAGGTGGGAAACCTTGTTTTGCTAAAATACATCAGGTTGGGTAGATCCTTTTTGGT
>CANXYI010217361.1:0-15456 GCA_948208565.1 Hura crepitans | reverse complement strand
AGTCAATCTTAGTTTTAATCATTCAATTATAATTTGTATGAGTTTATTTGCTTCTTGTTTTAGATTTTAGTTTCGCTATATTGCTCTTTTTTTATCTCTTCTTCAAGTTGTCCGCGTTTCTTCTTTAAGAATATAGATATGGTAGATCAATGACCGAAATACAGATAAAAGATCATTTTCCATCTTCTCGAATTACGTTGTGCCTTTATCAGGTTTAAAATACGTCTTTTTTCCTGAGGTAGCATATATTGCGTTATGCATTCTTATGGTAGATTTTAATTTTTCATTTAAAGTATTACTTGCAACCTTTTCATAATTAGTGAGAAATAGCACTTCCCAGAAATAGGTTATGGTCAGTTTAGCAATGGTTCAGCAAATCAATTCCAGCAGCTATGTAAATTTTCGAGGCATCCTCAATTATATGAGAAAGTGTTGGCTGTGCGGTTGCATGTAACAAAGTTTAATGAATACTCTTGCGTGAACCAGTATGCCAACATAGCAGAAGAGTTTAGTCAATTAGATCCCAACAGCTAGGGCTAGAATGGCGTGATGTTGTTAGAACAATGGAAATAATCAAGTTTAAATAAAATCTTAAATTAAAATGCTGAATTTGGGGAGAAAAATAAAATGCGTAAACTGACTATTTTGTCCTATATATACTAGTAGTTCTACGTAGTAAATTATTCCTATTTAATTAAGTAAAAGGATGAAAACTGAAAACTATGTTTAGCTAATTAAGTAGGTATTTGGTTCGGAGAAAATAGGGGTGGGAATGGGAATGACTCTTTCCGTTCCTGCTGTTTCGTTAGCCAAAAAACAGCTGGTAGTGGGAATCCCATCACCCAGGAATGGGATCACCCATTCCCCTCTACCCTTGTGTTAGGAATAAATACTGTTGTTTGCTATCAGTGGTGGTTTAGACAGAAATTAGATGAGAAAAGAAGAAGAATAGGGGAGAGAAACAGAGCATATGGAGTAGAAGAAGAAGAGGGAGAAGAAGAAAGAACAAAGATAGAACAGAATTATAGAGAGAAAACAGATTGATTATATTCTTCTATGATGATTTAATACAAGGACTAAGCATATATGTAGGAAGAATATATGCTTAGCTGTACTAACAGCCAAGGAGACGTTAACTATCTAGGGATTATCAATAAATTCTGCCAGTTAAATAGCTGCTGGTATAACAGAATTCATTTTTTAACTTAGTTCCCTTTTACAATGCTACCTATTATTTTGTACATAACACCTTGTGAGAAATCGAATTTGATTCCACATGGAATCAAAATTTCTTCTCTTTCAAATTTAATATTACCTTTGCTTAGTCTCTCTCTTGTCTTTCCTACTCAACAATCAATGACTGGCAACCAGATACGGTATCCAATGACTAGCGGCCAGCCAACAACTATGAGTAGATTAAGTAGATCTCAATAACCATGGCTAGAATTGGTGATAGGGATTGGATACACACACATATATACATATACATACATATATGTATGTATTATGAAAGCAACTATTCTATGCTACTTAGGATAAATGTTTATTCTGGATCTAGGACCATTTATAGTTAAGTAATAAATAGAATTCCTAAAGGGCTATTTTAAATATTTAAGTAAATCATTTTACTCAATGGGAATCCTAAATGAAGAAGAAAAAAATGAAAACTAAATAACTGAAATCCTAATATAACTTTGATGCTTTTGATTCAGATTTGATTTAAGAAGAGAAAAAAAAAAAGGCTCAATAGGTTGAGATTCCAAAGTAAATTTTCAAACTAAAATTGTTTTTGAGTAGTCTTGCGCTTAGAATTTCTGCATCTAACTATTATGGCATTTAACGGCTAAGATTGTGATATTCACTTTCTGGAATCAACTTAAAAAGTGTAAAGGAGCTTGAAAATTATATTTATGTTAATTAATAGTTCATTTTGGCATTGCTATACACGAGGTATTAGCTAGCGGAATATGAAATCCATCATGTTCAACATATGAGAGCATTGGGATTTGGTGAAACAAACGATTATCTTGCCATCTTCTTTTAATTTTATTATCTAACGGCACATTTTCTGCTCTCAAACAGGTTGCAGATGCAAAAAACCAAAAATGAGATGTGACAATAGCCAATATGTATCTGCATGGATTTCCTCCAGCTGATATGTAAAGGTAATGGAGGAATTCCACCATTACCCCCCCACTTTCTTACTTGAGCTTGGTTTTGCACTTTGGCTTTGGACTTCTGCTCCATGAGAGTAGCAGTTCAACTAGGAGACCATCATGTCTGCATGTGAGTTATTTCTCATGTGACGAGGACCAGTTTATCTATCTGATTAAAGCACGGGACTAGAGGGTTCATAATGACAAATTTTTCTTTCGAGAAGTAATTTAATATGAATGGTTAATTCAGATACCACTGATTATTTTACTTATGTATGTGGTTTTAGATGTTGGATACGCATGGCCTTTTCTTTTTATTTTTTTTCCTTTCAGAATAGAGGGACTTAAAATCTTTAAAAGAGATCATTAGTAGATTTGGGAGAAAGCTTGAGGTTTATACTGTACAAGATCACCTGGAAGTTATTAGTTCTTACATTTCGAACAACCATGTAATCAGGAATATATAATCAGGTACAAGGTTATATGATCTGGAATAGAATTTTTCGGCATGTTTTCTAATTGAATGGCCAGTGCATTCATATTTAACTACATCCCTTTTCTTTCTTTTTTGTTTTATAAGAATTTGATAGAAGTTGAAACTTGAGAAATAAGATCAGGGTCAACAAGCATAAGATATCCTATCTATTGCCAATCAAGAAAGCGGAATAAGTTCAAGTCTATAGCATTAGAAAATCGTGCGACCTCCTTGCTAATTGGTCTCCAAGTTTGAGAGGGAAGCACTGGCTATTCTGCAGAATGATAATGTTGGCATCAGCTTTCCTAGATCCTTTAAAAATATCGTAACTTCACATTCAGTATATTGTGTGTGCCGAATATACTAATGCCCAGCTATTGGATGAAGGATAAAGAATATATCTTTTTTATTTTTTATCTAACAGTTGAAATTCTGTATATAGATTTCCTTCGAGGTAAGGAATGAATCTCTAAATTATTAAATTGGGAAAAAAGGAAAAAAGGGAAGTATCTTTAGGTTCAAAGCATAAATTAGAGCCGAAGTAAGGAATCGAATACTTTTTTTGAGGATTTTAACTACTCTTTTTTGCCATATTATATTATACTCTTGAAGCAGTATGTTGCCAGTTCATTTTTAAGGAATTTCTATGTCTACTTATTACAGTTCATAAAGCATATGTCCGAGTGGCAACATGTGATTTAGTTCCAATTATGAAGCCCCTAAAACTGTGAATGAAATCTAATGTGATATTACACAAAACAATTTTGTGAAATATCGTACTGCCAAAAACAATGAGAAAGTGTTTCTTGGCCTTTACCACTTGCATCTATATATGATGAGGTCCTCGTCAGTTTGAACTAGTGCTCTCGTCAGATAGCAGTTCAACAAATCAAATGCTTGTATTAAGAATTTAATTAAATTCACTAGTTGGCAGTTAATTAGACAGTTCCTCTCTGACAATAGGCATCTGGTAAATCAACAGCAGAAACTTATCATCAGAAATTTCAACTCTTTGCTTTTAAAATTTACAGTAAAAATTGGCTTTTTTGTAGGAAGATCAACGTTTGAACTTCTTATGATAAACATTAAAGCTTATGTATCTAATATCCAAACTAACTTTTTTATATTTATTGATCTCTAAAAAAAATATTTATATATTTATACTTTGAAAATTCTATAACTATGAATTTAAAACTTTATATAATTTTTTTAGGATGTCATTCTTGCGAAATTGCTAGCCAAAAACGTAGTATCAGTTAAAATTAATTCTCTACTTTTATATTATTTATAATATGTATTATGATGAATAAAAAATTATATATTTTATAATATAATATAATTTTTTTAATAGTCAATTTAAATTATTTCTAAATGTTAAGTCATAAAATGTTTTATAAATATTTATGAATTTGTCGTGGCTCCCTTGTTGTATTTCTTTGAAAAATCAATATTTGACTCATATAAATAAGATTTTTCAACTGTAAATTAAATAGAAGCTATTTTTATGCAAATGAAATGAGAAGGTAATGTAACAATTCAAAAACGTTGGTTTTGTGAATAATACTTTCAGATCGTAAATAGTACTATCGGACTCAGTCAGAGTGCAAGTAATGTAAAATGAATTTTCAAAAAGCACAATTTAAGATAATATTTAAAAGTATATTAAGGTAGACTTTTACCAATTAAACAATAGTTAAAAGATTAAATTTAAAATATTTATGAGATTCCGGCACTTAGCACAATCTATATCCTTGGATTATATACATATATATATATATATATATATATATATATATATATAAGAGAAAAAAGGGGTAAGGGAAGAATTCTTCCTTCTTCCTCCAACACTAGCCTGACACTTCTTCTTTCGTCAAATAATGGAGATGGAAGGCCTTCACAAATAAATGTATCACACTCACTCGCTTTGCCTCTTTTGTTTATCTTCAAAGTAAAAAAGAAGGGAAAGCAAAATTATAAAACATTATTAACTACGCATAACAAATGACAGTAAATTTGTATTGATGAATTCTTATTTTTAATGAAAATGAAGTAAATGAAACGGAAAAAAGAAAAAAAAATAAAAAAAGGTAAATACTCCACTCCACCAATACATTGAATATGGATTGAAATAAGAAAGAATATAGGTAGGGTCTTCAAAAGATGAGAAATCATAAAATGTTTGCTGTTAATAAACCCATTAATTGAAATTTATAATTGAAATGAATTTTTTCTAAAAAAAATGTTGAAATTTTTTAAAAATAATAGAATAAAATGCTTGACAGTTAAAGATTTTCTGGACACATCATCCTCCGAACAAACAGTCTAAAAATTAAAGATTAATTGATGAGCGCTATTTGCTCATAAATGATTATTACACATTACTAAGTGTATGATAATTATTAATAAATTGTTGTTATTAATAGTCGTCTTGATAGTTGAATTAGCGTCCGTTAATTACTAATGAATGGTTACTATCGCTATTTAAATTTTAATTTTAATTGTTACCATTGACAGTGAACAACTGATTGACACTGCTTAATTAATGGATAATTACGTATTAAGAGAGAGTAAAATCGAATCGAAATCAAAAATTTAATCAACAATTTAACTTTTCGTTTGTTTAATTTTTTATTTTTAAAAATTTTGATTTATTATGTTTGTTCGATTATTAAATTGTGAAAATTGAATAGATCGTACCGATCAACATTTTAAAATAACGTTATATATATATATGAATAAAGTTCAATTTATTCTATTTATTTTGTTTGGTTTTTTAAAAAATTTAAATTTTTTACATTTAATTCCATCGGTTCAATTATTTTTTAAAAAGAGTTCAATTTATTTAATTTAATTGATTTTTAAGCTGAATGAAGAAATTATAGCCCCCTAGCATGTATCTATCAATCTATTATCAAAACTTTTTTCACATATTGGGTGGTGCCAATTCATAGGAATCAATTTTTCATAATAAAATATATCAAATTATCTTCTAAAGTCTATAAAGGTTTTATGCATGAAGTAGCATTCTCATTTATACATCTTAATATCTTATTAAGTCAACATTTTATTTAGGTTTATTTATTTCAATTTAATATTTTTTATTTATTAAATTTGTATATAATAAATATTTATTACACTTACAATACTTATGTGATATAATAAAGTCAACACAATTAAAAAGTGTGTGAATTACATATTTAAAAATTGTGAATACATGTAAAAATAAAAAAAAAATTAATAGCAATAATTGATAATTAATAATAAAATTTTTATATATTATTAATTTCATTTATTATAAATTTAATAATATACAAGGTTACTTCAACACTTGATTTACACATCCTAATCATATCATTCATTTCGATATCATATAAATATTATTAAATATAAAAATTGATTACATGAACCCTATCAAGTGCAAAAGTTGTTATTATGCATCATTTTAAGTAAAAAATTAAATTAAAATAATTTAAAATAAATAACTGATTTTTAAAAAAATTGTAGAAAATAAAATATTAATTTATATACTAAGCCATCAATAAATTGCTTCTAAAAAAATAAAAAATAAAATTAAAAATACAAGTAAATGACAGAAAATACAATAAATAAATTGTTCTCCATGTACCTATACATTTTGCCGTGCTGCTTTTCTTCTCTGCCAATTTCTCTAATATAAATACATCTCTCTCTTGGCTCTCTCCTTAGTTATATATCTTCTCCCATTCTCTCTCTCTGTCTACATAATTCTTTATACATTTTCACTTATTCACTCACATAATCGATCTCACAAGAAACCCCTAATTTTCGATCGCATATTCAATCTTTTTGTTATCGTAATTTCCGAATTCCCTCATTTTCTTTACCAGATTTTATTGCGGGGATCCGATCACTTTGAATAGTGGATGCAAAAACCCTACTTTTACAGTTTAAATTTCATTTTAACTCTTTAAAGATTACTAATTTATTTTTTCTTTCTTTCCCTCCTTGTCAGAACATCGATCGATTCTCGATTTTGTAGGAGTCATCGATTCTTTATTTCTTTCTTTTGTGTTTGCAATGCTCTTTGATTCAGAATGAAGCTCAAGCGCAGGAGGTCTTTAGAAGCGGTCAGTATATTTGCCGATTGTTTTGGTAGTGTATTTTTGAGCTGTGAATTGTATTTTGTTTGTTAGTTGAAGGGTTTGTGTTTTTCTTTGCCTCTGGTGGAATTGTTTTATGAAGACTTGATTGCATGTTGATGACTAAAATGGTATAAAGTTTATATTTTCCAAGTTATAATTCTCTTAGGTACTAGTTTGATTCGGTGCAGTTCTTTTTGAGTTGGTCCGATTTAGGGGATTGGAATTAGTTGAATTCCTGAAACTGTTACTATTTATTTTTATCAGTGGCCGAAAATTAGTGTTAGCACTGAGTGTTTCTTTGCGATTTTTTCCCCTTGTATGTCCAGTCCCTGATTTTGTTTGTTTGTTTATTTATTTATTTTCCTCAAGGATGGTTTTGTTATTATTTGCCTTATGAAATGCCAAAATTTGTCAAATGGAATTGCATTGGAATTGGCCTTGCAAGTTTATGAGGGCAAGTATAGACTTGATTGGATTCAACTTGTTATGGGTTTGGGTAGCAGCAATAATTACTTGTAGGGACATAGCGTATAATATAAAGAATGCCTCTTAACTTAACGCTTAATTATCATGCTTGTAAACAACACTTGGTTTTCTCCTTTTCTTTTCCTGATTGTTTTCAACTTGAAAGAGTTAACTATTGTGACAGTTTGTGTTTATATTTTTTTGATGCTAGTTGCGGATTAAGGAAATTCTATCTACAATTACAGAGAACTGATAAAATATGGTGCAAAATCTTATATTTTTAGCGTCTTTGTGCTTGTTCCGTTTATTAGATTGTTCTTATATTCCTTGGTGGTTTTTGTCTTCCTTTTCCTTTTCCTTTTTCACCAATATCTTTTGGTGTAAATTTTAGAAAAATAAGTGGACATCTACAATTGCCTTTTGGGACAACCTTGCTATAGCCTGAGGACACAACTGGTGATAATCAATGGTTTGAACATTTAATAGGGCATGTTTCTAGACCTAGTGCCTGTATCTTGTCTCTTAGTTAAAAAACTCAAGATGTAATCGCCCTTTTTGGTGTTTTAAACATGTCAAGAGTTTAGTCTCTACAGGGCAAATCAATTATTTTATCTGACAGATTTATGATGGTCTATTACAATATCAGAACGTGGCAGAGTATCTTTGGTGTATGATTTTTATTTTCTTTTTAACAAGCTAAGTCCTTGACTATACTATGCCCTTGTACCGAATTAAAGGTATATATTTTTAAAGTTGTAGACTCTTACCATTGAGATATTTTCTCTTTTTCACTCTTAAATTGAGGATAAATTTGGAGGCAACAATTCATTTGCCTTCCTATGGAAAGAAAATGAATAAGGTTTTTGAGGTTCTAAGTTGCTTGATTTTCTTTTTGGTTGGTTTTCTATGTCATATATTTTTTTCTTCTCTTTTTTTTCTTGGAATTCTATTTCCTTAGATTTTATGATTCCTACAAGTCGTGTACTGACTTTATTTTACCATATGATTGGTTTCAGCCTCCCAAAATCAGATCCTTCATCAGTAGTGTTACTACTACTTCACTTGAGAATATAGAAGAACCCCTTAAAAGTTTTGTTTGGGATTTTGACAAGGTGAGTTTGTTGACTTTTATTTGATAAGAATCCCTTTTTCATACAAAGTTTCATTAGTTGTCCAACTTAATTACACATTTCATTTTGGTGCAGGGAGATTTTCATCATTGGGTTGATCTTTTTAACCATTTTGATTCGTTTTTTGAGAAGCACATAAAACCAAGAAAAGATTTGCAGGTAGAGGACAACTTTTTGGAATCTGATCCTCCCTTCCCAAGGGAAGCTGTGCTTCAAGTTCTTCGAGTTATCAGAATAATTTTGGAGAATTGCACAAATAAGCATTTTTATAGTTCTTATGAGGTACATTCCTATGTCTAAGGAAAACATCATGTGTTTTGTTCTTTTTTGACGTGTATTTTCTTTTATAGCCTGCACTATTGTAAGCTCTTGAAGATATGTCAATTGCTTCCAAGCTCTACCTTTTCTTCTTCATTGCATTCCTTAAAATTTACTTATCTGTTGTATTTGTTGTTGCAGCAGCATCTTTCGTACCTTCTTGCTTCCACCGATGCAGATGTTTTAGAGGCTTGCCTGCAGACTTTGGCTGCTTTTCTGAAGAAAAGTATTGGGAAGTATTCCGTTCGAGATACTTGTTTGACTGCGAAGCTTTTTTCTCTAGCACAAGGCTGGGGTGGAAAGGATGAGGGGCTTGGGTTGATTGCATGTACTGTGGAAAATGGGTGTGATCCTATTGCCTGTGAATTAGGTTCTACACTACATTTTGAATTTTATGCACTGGATGAGTCATCAAGTGAAAGCCATGGCAAGGAAATGTCAAGCCGAGGTTTACAAATTATTCATTTGCCTAATGTCAACACTTGTCCAGAATCAGATCTGGAGCTTTTGAATAAGTTAGTCGCAGAGTATAAAGTACCCCCCAGTCTGAGATTTTCTCTGTTGACAAGATTGCGGTTTGCAAGGGCTTTTGGCTCTTTAGCTTCTCGACAGCAATACACGTGCATTCGACTATATGCTTTCATTGTTCTTGTTCAAGCCAGTGGTGATGCTGATGACCTAGTTTCTTTCTTTAACTCAGAGCCAGAGTTTGTTAACGAGTTAGTTTCATTGCTGAGTTATGAAAATGCAGTACTTGAAAAAATTCGAATCTTATGTCTCTTGTCTTTGGTTGCTTTATCACAAGATCGGTCCCGCCAACCGGCAATTTTGGCTGCTGTCACATCTGGTGGTCATCGTGGCATCTTATCTAGCCTCATGCAGAAGGCCATTGATTCGGTTATCAATGGCACATCAAAGTGGTCTGTTGTTTTTGCTGAGGCTTTATTATCTCTCATCACTGTCTTAGTTTCATCATCATCAGGTTGCGCAGCCTTGCGTGAGGCAGGTTTTATTCCTGCTCTTCTACCCCTACTCAAGGATACAGATCCACAGCACCTGCATTTGGTTAGCACAGCTGTGCATATTCTAGAAACTTTCATGGACTTCAGTAATCCTGCTGCCACGCTGTTCAGAGAGTTGGGTGGTTTAGATGATACTATCTCCCGCCTGAAGGTTGAAGTGTCATATGTGGAAGAGGGGTTGAAGCAACAAGGTGAAGATCCTGATTTGACGGGGCGAGGTTTGCAAGCAGTTTCGGGTGTTTCCTCTGAGCTGGATGATGTGCATCCTCTATATTCTGAGGCATTGGTTTCCTATCATCGACGATTACTTATGAAAGCTCTGCTACGTGCTATATCCCTTGGAACATATGCGCCTGGTAACACTTCTCGTATCTATGGGTCTGAGGAGAGTTTGTTGCCTCAATGCTTATGCATAATCTTCAAAAGAGCAAAAGATTTTGGTGGCGGGGTATTTTCACTTGCAGCAACTGTCATGAGTGATATAATTCACAAGGATCCTACTTGTTTTCCGGTATTAGATGCAGCTGGTCTTCCTGCTGCTTTCCTGGATGCTATAATGGATGGCGTCCTATGCTCTGCGGAGGCCATAATGTGCATTCCTCAATGCTTGGATGCCTTGTGCCTGAACAACAGTGGTCTTCAGGCTGTGAAAGATCGTAATGCTTTGAGGTGCTTTGTGAAAATTTTTACTTCTAGAACATATTTGCGTGCCCTTGCTGGTGAGACACCAGGGTCTTTGTCTACTGGACTGGATGAACTAATGCGCCATGCGTCCTCACTGCGTGGACCTGGAGTAGATATGGTTATTGAAATCCTCAATTCAATTTACAAAATTGGTTCTGAAGCTAATGCCTGTTGCTCATCCTCAGATCCTCCTTGTGGCTCTACTCCTGTTCCCATGGAAACTGATGCTGAGGAAAGGTGCCCAGCTTCATCTGATGATAGAGAGTCAACCAGGATGGATAGTTTAGAACATACCACTGAGCTGTCTTCTGATGCTTCAGTTGTGAATATTGAGTCATTCCTTCCTGATTGTGTTGGCAATGCTGCTCGACTTCTTGAAACAATTCTTCAAAATGCTGACACATGTCGTATATTTATTGAGAAGAAGGGAATTGATGCTGTTCTACAGTTATTTAACATGCCTTTGATGCCTCTGTCGGCATCAATTGGTCAGAGTATTTCTGTTGCCTTTAAGAACTTCTCGCAACAGCACTCTGCTTCTTTAGCTCGGGCATTATGCTTGTTCTTGAGAGAACATCTAAGATCCACAGATAAACTTCTGGTTTCAGTTGGTGGAGCTCAGCTTCCTGCAACTGAATCTGATAACCAAACAAAGGTCCTGAGATATATGTGCAGCCTTGATGGTATATTGTCTCTCTCAAATTTTTTGTTGAAGGGCACTACTGCAGTTGTCTCTGAATTTGGCAGTGCAGATGCTGATTTGCTGAAGGATCTTGGAAAGACTTACCGTGAAATAATTTGGCAAATTTCTTTGTGTAATGATTCCAAAGTGGATGATAAGAGGTGTACAGATCAAGAAACTGATACTGCAGATGCATCTTCATCTAATGTTGTTGCAAGAGAGAGTGATGATGATGCAAATATTCCAGTTGTGAGATACATGAACCCAATTTCTATTCGGAATGGTTCTCAATCCCTTTGGGGTGCAGAGCGTGAGTTTCTTTCGGTTCTTCGTTCAGGTGAAAATTTACACAGCCGTAGACATGGGTTGGCACGTATACGTCGTGGGAGGACTGCTCGGCATCTGGATGCATTGAACATTGATTCTGAAGTTCCAGCAAATGTACCAGAAACATCATCACAGGATGTCAAGAAGATTAGTCCAGATATTCTTCTCTTGGAACTTTTGAACAAGTTGGCTGCCACATTTCGCTCCTTTTTCACATCCCTTGTCAAGGGATTTACCTCACCAAACCGTCGTAGAGCTGATATAGGATCATTGAGTTCAGCCTCAAAAACCCTTGGATCTGCCATTGCTAAAATATTTCTTGAGGCCCTCGGGTTTTCTGGGTATTCTTCGTCTGGACTTGAAATGTCACTATCAGTGAAATGTAGGTATCTTGGAAAGATTGTAGATGATATGGCAGCACTCACATTTGACAGCAGGCGTCGAACTTGCTACACAACAATGATTAACAATTTTTATGTGCATGGAACCTTTAAGGAGCTGCTTACTACATTTGAAGCCACAAGTCAGTTGTTATGGAATTTACCATACCCTTTTCCAATACCTGCTGCTGATCGTGATAAGGCTGGTGAAGGAAGTAAATTATCTCACAGTAAATGGCTACTTGACACATTACAGAGCTATTGTCGTGTACTTGAGTACTTTGTTAACTCCTCTTTACTACTACCTCCAACCTCTGCATCCCAAGCCCAGCTGCTTGTTCAACCAGTTGCTGTTGGTTTATCAATTGGTCTGTTTCCTGTTCCAAGGGATCCTGAAGTCTTTGTTTCCATGTTGCAATCTCAAGTTTTGGATGTGATACTGCCTGTGTGGAACCATCCAATGTTTCCAAATTGTAGCACGGCTTTTGTTGCTTCTATTGTTTCAATTGTAACACATATATACTCTGGTGTTGGTGATGTAAAAAGGAATCACAGTGGTGCTGCAGGGAGTACAAATCAAAGGTTTATGCCACCCCCTCCTGATGAGGGTACCATTGCAACAATTGTTGAAATGGGGTTCTCGAGGGCAAGAGCAGAGGAAGCATTGAGACGTGTAGAAACAAACAGTGTTGAAATGGCCATGGAGTGGCTATTTAGTCACCCTGAGGATCCTGTACAGGAGGATGATGAGTTGGCTCGTGCGCTTGCTTTATCACTAGGGAGTTCTTCAGAAGGATCTAAAGTGGAAAATGCAGACAAGTCGATAGATCTGTTGAAAGAGGAAGCACAAATGAAGGTACCTCCTGTCGATGATATTCTTGCAGCATCAGTGAAGCTATTTCAGAGTATTGATACAATTGCATTCTCGTTGACGGATTTGCTGGTGACCCTTTGCAATCGGAACAAAGGCGAAGACCGTCCAAAGGTGGCATCTTATCTTATTCAGCAATTAAAGCTTTGTCCATTGGATTTCTCAAAGGATTCCAGTGCGTTATGCATGTTATCACATATATTAGCATTGCTTGTATTTGAGGATGGAACTGTGCGCGAAATTGCTGCAGAGAATGGTATTGTACCTGCTGCAATAGATATCCTGATGAATTTCAAGGCTAGCAACATGTCAGCAAGTGAGATTCTTGTCCCAAAATGCATTAGTTCCTTACTGCTTATCCTAGATAGCATGCTGCAGTCTGGGCCCAGAACCTATTCTGATGCTGTGGAAGGGACTCAGACAGGATCTTTGCCAGATTCTTCAGCTCCTGCATCAATTACAGAGGGAAATTTGGCTTCAGATGTTCTTGATAAAGAAACTGGCTCAGCATTAGAGAGAATATTGGGGAAGTCTACTGGATATTTGACTATTGAAGAGAGTCATAAGGTGCTGCAACTTGCTTGTGACTTGATGAAGCAGCATGTTCCGGCTGTCATTATGCAGGCTGTTCTGCAGTTATGTGCTCGCTTAACAAAAACTCATGTTCTGGCTCTGCAGTTTCTTGAAAATGGAGGCTTAGCTGCTCTTTTTAGTCTTCCGAGGAGTAGCTTTTTCCCTGGATATGATACTGTTGCTTCAGCTATTGTTCGCCATCTCATTGAAGATCCTCAAACTTTGCAAACTGCTATGGAATTGGAGATTCGCCAGACTTTAAGCGGGAACAGGCATGCAGGGCGGACTAACCCACGGACTTTTTTGACAACAATGGCACCTGTAATCTCTAGAGATCCTGTGGTGTTCATGAAAGCTGCAGCAGCGGTTTGTCAGTTGGAATCATCGGGTGGGAGGACCCTTGTGGTTTTATCTAAGGAAAAAGAAAAGGAAAAGGACAAATCAAAAGCTTCAGGTGCCGAAGAATCTATTCGGATTTCTGAAAATAAGTTACATGATGGTTCTGGTAAATGTGCCAAAGGCCATAAAAAGATTCCTGCTAATCTTACTCAAGTAATTGATCAGCTTCTTGACATAGTCTTGAAATATCCTCCGCCGATAAGCGAGGAAGGTTGTACTAGTGACTTTACCTCTATGGAGGTGGATGAACCTGCTACCAAGTTGAAAGGCAAATCCAAGGTTGATGAGGCAAGGAAAGTGGAGTCTGAATCTGAAAGATCAGCTGCTCTGGCGAAAGTGACTTTTGTTCTCAAGTTATTCAGTGATATTCTTCTTGTGTATGTACATGCAGTAGGGGTGATATTGAAACGGGATTCAGAACTGTGTCAACTCCGTGGTTCTAATCAAGCAGATGGTCCAGGGCAAGGTGGGGTAATTCATCATGTCTTACATCGGCTGATTCCAATATCTACTGACAAATCTGTGGGGCCCGATGAATGGAGAGACAAATTGTCTGAAAAGGCCTCATGGTTTCTGGTGGTTTTGTGTGGTCGATCTGGAGAAGGACGGAGGCGAGTAATTAATGAACTTGTGAAAGCGATGTCTTCATTTTCAAACTTGGAGAGCAATTCAAATAAAAGCATTTTATTGCCCGACAGAAAGGTTTTTGCATTTGCTGATTTGGTATATTCTATTTTATCAAAAAATACATCATCTGGCAACTTTCCTGGCTCTGGATGTTCACCAGATATAGCAAAAAGCATGATCGATGGGGGAATTGTACAGTGTCTGACAGGTATTCTCCAAGTTATTGATCTGGACCATCCTGATGCTCCCAAGGTTGTTAATCTTCTGCTCAAGGCTTTGGAAAGCCTTACTCGAGTTGCTAATTCCAATGAGCAAGTTCTCAAATCTGAGAGTGGTCTGAACAAGAAGAAAACTATTGGATCTAATGGGAGACGAGATGATCAAATAACTACATCAGCTGCTGGAACAGTAGAGCAAAATCGGAATGCAAGTGACACTGCAGATGTGCCCAATGCAAGGCAGACAGAAGAACAGCAATCCCAAGTTCCCTCTCAAAGTGAGGGCAATCGGGATGCACATCCAAATCAGTCTGTTCAGCAAGAAATGAGGATAGAAGTGGAAGAGACTATGGCTGCAAACCCATCTATGGAGATTGGGATGGATTTCATGCGTGAAGAGATGGAAGAAGGTGGTGTTTTACGCAACCGTGATCAAATTGATATGACTTTTCGAGTTGAGAATAGGGCAGATGATGAAATGGGCGATGAGGATGATGACATGGGAGATGAAGGTGAGGAGGATGAGGATGATGACGATGGAGAAGATGAGGATGAGGATATTGCTGAAGATGGTGCTGGCATGATGTCTCTAGCAGATACTGATGTGGAGGACCATGATGATACTGGTCTAGGGGATGACTTCAATGATGACATGATTGATGAAGATGATGATTTTCATGGGCATCGTGTGATAGAAGTAAGGTGGAGGGAAGCTCTTGATGGGCTAGATCAACTACAGGTACTAGGTCAACCTGGAGCTGGCAGCAGTCTAATTGATGTTGCAGCTGAGCCTTTTGAAGGGGTGAATGTGGATGACCTTTTTGGCCTTCGCCGGCCTTTGGGTTTCGAGCGTCGGCGTCAGAGTGGTAGGTCCTCCTTTGATCGATCGGTTTCTGAAGTAAATGGATTCCAACATCCTCTTCTCTTGAGGCCGTCACAGTCAAGCGATCTAGTTTCTATGTGGTCTTCAGGTGGGCATTCAACCAGGGATTTAGAAGCTCTCTCTTC
>CANXYI010217314.1:0-13571 GCA_948208565.1 Hura crepitans | reverse complement strand
GTAAAGGGATATCATGTTTTAATATATAATTATTGTCAACATTTTTTTTTGTTGAAATATGGGGCAGCTGCATTATGCAATGGATGTGAAATAGACGTTTGTATCTCATGATGTTCTCTTGTTACAGGGCTGTTCAGTTCTTAATTTGTTTGTTTTAATCTTTCTGGGTCAGACAGATATAATAACAAATATGTCCACTTACCCACAACTGCTGGGTTAACTCGCCCTAAAGATTTTATTCTTCTTGTGGAAAAGTATAATACTAACTTATTTTGTGATGATTCTCTCTAGAATTCGCTATATCCCTTAGTCCTCAGAATTCATTGAATTTGATGACACTATATTGCGAGGAACTCATAAAATGTTAATGTTGGTTCAGAGTCTGTTTATTATAATCTCATTAGCTTTTCTATTTTATCTTGTGGTAGAAAAATGTTTTAAGGGTGCTCTAGAATTTTAAGAAAGCATGAGAGACAAAAGCCACTTGAAAGATTATTAATTGGTGTCGTTAACATCTGATTTTTATAGCTATCATTAAGTGTGAAATGAGTTGGTGTCTTCTTTTGTCAGGCAACATTATGCATATTATAATGTTGTTCATTGATCATTTCATCGTGAATAGTTTTCCTTCTCTATTTTGCCCTTTAGAAATTTTTATTCGTATGAGAGATAAGCAAGTCAATTTTCTGGAACAACAAAAGGGGCTTACTTTCTTTATTCCATATTTTTAGATGTGAAGCTATAATGATCTCCTTTTTCTTTAGTCAATGTTTTCAGATGTGGAACTATAACAAGCTGCTTATCTCATTGTTTGGTTGTTAAAATATGTGGAATATTCCTAACTAGGTCCTATAACTATTATGACTTTTGATATTTCGGTACTCTGCTTATTTTCTCTAGTTTTTCTGGTTTGACATATTTCATAATCCTCTATTTCACCTGCTATAGTGCTTACTTTGGTACCATTCCCCATTGTTATGCACTCTTCGTTTGTATGGCTGGTTTCACTGCTTTGTGAACGAATAATTCTTTGTGATCATGCCATCTTCCTTTTATAATTTTTCTTTTTCATTTTTGTTCATTTCAAGTAATATTATTTTTCAATCATGCAGGAGAGCAACTTGCCTCTGGTGCTGATGGTATGACTTCAGCCACATCAATTGTTTGTTTAGTATAAAATATAGCCAAATATTTTTCCTTATATGTAGATTAAGCCAAACTATGGTTCTTCAATTTGATTTATATGTAGGTGGAGAGTTGACCATTTGGAAGTTACATACCACGGAAACAGGTCTAACATGGAAAGTTCTTAAGAATTTATTGTAAGTGCTGTGCTTGGATTATGCCATTAGCTGCTCTTTTGCAGCTAGCTGTTTGCTCTTTACATTTGACCTCTTGCTGAATGGGATCAAATCTGAATTGTGCTGCAACTTTATCATTTATATTTTTATGCCCATTTGAGTCGACATGTCCATCTATTCAATTAGAGAAGATTATTATATATAAAATACAACTGGATAAAAACAGATCTTTACCCAATGATGATTAAACTCATAGAATGTAGTAATGAGAGGTGAAGCTTGACAATATTTTCATTCATCAACGAGCATATTATATATTATTTCTTTTCTTCTTCTTCCTTTTCTTTTCTTCTCCTTCTTCTTCTTCTTATTATTATTGTTATTATTTTTTTTATTTAACCAGATTTCATCGTAAAGATGTTCTGGACCTACAATGGTCGCCTGATTGTGCTTTTCTGATCTCTGGATCAGTTGATAATTCTTGCATCATATGGGATGTTAATAAAGGCAAGAAAGATGACAAAAAACCACAGTACATTTTGGTTAGGATGCGTTTATCGTTGGTTTTCTTATATTATTTTATTTTGATCTCTTAATTTCAGGGTCTGTTCATCAGTTATTGGGTGGACATTTCCATTATGTGCAAGGAGTGGCCTGGGATCCATTGTCCAAGTACGTTACATCTATTAGTTCGGATAGAACTTGCCGAGTGTACGTTCAGAAACCTCAGACAAAAACAAAAGGTGCTGAGAACAATTATGTTTGCCAGCATGTCATCACAAAAGCAGAGAAACAGCTAGCAGATGACAATAAGGTCAGAGAATGACATGATTATCGCTGTTTGCTCCAGTTTATATATATAGTTGTTATATATTATAACCCATGCTTGTTTTGAGATGCAGTCTTCAAAAAGCCATCTGTTTCATGATGAAACATTGCCATCTTTCTTCAGAAGACTAGCCTGGTCACCTGATGGATCTTTTTTACTTGTTCCAGCAGGTATGAACCTAATTATATTTATTATCTAATTAAATGTTACTTATGATTCTTCACTTTGTTGTCTTATCATTTACCTTTTCTTATCATCTCTTCATCCGTAGTATTTTTACTAATATCTTGGTCCTTAATTTGAAGCTTTTTTGGGGAAAATGGTTGGACCTTATCCAAAAAGCTGAAACTTTGTGATTTTTTTTTCTCTATCTTTATTTCTGGTTTCAAAGATGGAATTATTGAGAACTTGAGAACAACCTTATGGCAAGGTGTTGTGGCTCCTAATTGTGGATCGAATCACCAGGCGATAAATTAAACTTGTCAAATGGAGCTTGTACCTTTGAACTCTTTAAAAGGAGTTGCGTACTTAGGAACTTGTTAGAGAGTTGCCTATCTTATGATACTTTTCTACCAGAAATTATAACTTGTTTTATGGATTAATTTCTGCCTCTTTAAATAGAGGTTACAAACCTAGTAAAATAAGAATCCTTTTCTAACTAGGAAACTACTATCCTCTCTAATTAGGAAATAGTAAAATAGGAAAACATATTGCGAAAATTCTGCTATAACTAAAATACTAACTAAACAAAATAAAATCTTCTAAATAAGAAAACTACTAAAAATATAATTATTAATTACAGCTAGTCTTCTTTTCATATTTGACTCAATAAAAGCCATAACATTACTCCCCTCCTGAAAAAAAGAGCTTGTCCTCAAGCTCAAGACCTTCATTGTAATACTCTTTTAAACAATGATTACAATTGCAAATTGGCAACAAAGATGTTGGCTTCTGAAACAATTCACAAACTTCATCCAGAAACTGTTTCAACCTGCTTCCCAACTCTGTTATCCCATGTTAAGTGAACTTGAAGTCCGTTAGACGTCGGTTTCCTTTGTAGGGAAATTAGTGTCATTCCCAATTCCAAGCTCGTAGGGTAGGAGATGGAATTTCTTAAATTGGTTGACAGTTGAGGTGGAATTTCAGATTCTTGTATTGGACCCAAAGTGTGGCCGCTTGATATCAAAATTTGTAGCCAACAAATACTTTAGACCTTTCAATGGTTGAAAAGTTAGACTAGTTGCTGTGGCACTGGCTTTTCTGCTGTATTACTAAGTTGATTGTCTGTTGAGGAGGGCAATATGGCACTGCTGCTCCTACTCCCATTTAGTGGCTGGTTGTATGGTTGGAATTCTGCTCAGTTAGGCAGATTTCCATGAATGTTATTACTGCTGCCTGTTCCCATATCAGATTCTTTTCTAGGACTACCATCAGACCCATGGTGGAGTGCTTGAAACATCTGTGCTATAATTCGTGCTTCAGACTGCTTCTTATGCTGCTGTTGCTTCTCGAATGAGGGCCAGTAGCTTATCATTCTTCTCCATCTTGCCCCTAGTGATTGGCTTTGATACCAATTGTTGTGGCTCCAAATTGTGGATTGGAACAATAGGCAATAAATTAAGCTCGTCAATGAGAGCTTGTACCTTCAAATTTGTTAAAGAGAGTTGCACATCTAGGAACTTGTTTGAAAGAGTTGCCTATCTCTTGATACTTCTCTGCTGGAAATTATGACTTGTTTTATTGAATAATTTCGGCCTCTTTAAATAGAGCTTATAAGCCTCCTAAAATAGGAATTCTTTTCTAACTAGGAAACTGCTAATTTCTCTTTAATTAGGAAATAGTAAAATAGAAAAACATGCATTAAAAGTCTGCCATAACTAAAATACTTCCTAAACAAAATAAAATCTTCTAACTAGATAAAATCTTCTAAATAAGAAAACTACTAAAATATAATTAGCTAGTCTTCTTTTCATATTTTGACCCAATTACAGCCATAACACAAGGCCTAGTTTCTAGCAGCTTAACTAGCTGTCCTGCACTAATATATTCTGGTGGAGCTTAATTTTTGCAATTATTGCATCACTCTTGGCTTTTACTTGAATGTAAACGCACAGGTATCTAGTTATTTTGTCTCCTAAAATCATCAAATTGCTATCTATGGCTTCTTGCTTTTTACAAATTAATTTGTTATGATTAAATTTGTCATTTCAGGTTCTTACAAGGTTTCAGCTTCATCAGAAACAGTTAATACTGCTTATGTATTTTCTAGAAAGGATTTTTCAAGGCAAGACGCGCTTGAACTTTTTAGTTTTTTGTTTTGATATCCCACAAGATTAAGCCCTGGTTTCTTTCATCTCTCCAGAAAGTCCGTCAGTGCATGACAAGCCAAAATAGCTGTTGTAACAAAATAAATTTTAAGAAAATATATCCTTTATCTTGCATTGAGTTTTCTGCTGTTATCATTATATGCAGACCTGCATTACTGCTGCCTGGTGCCAGTAAACCTGTTGTAGCCGTTCGTTTCTGCCCTGTGACTTATAGCCTTAGGGGTTCACATTCAGGTATTTGTTCTTCTGCTTTTATGGAAGGCCTAGCTGGGATAAGTCCTAGAATAATTGGTGAAAGCTAACTGTCTTTGTCGACTTTTGCAGCTGGGTTCTTTAAGCTTCCTTATCGCCTAATTTTTGCAGTGGCAACTTTAAATTCATTGTATATCTATGATACAGAGAGTGCTTCTCCAATAGCAATATTGGCTGGTCTTCATTATGCTGCTATAACTGACATTGCGTGGTAAGTTCGTTACTGGTTTGTAGAGACGGGCAACAATAAAATTTCAAAGATAACTCATGGGAAACCATTGGATTGAGAATTAGTCATCCATCATTTTACTGTAGAGGCTTGAAAGTATTGCAGTAAGATCTGTACTTGCCCAAATCTAATAAGATCTGGAAAAGCTCATACAAAATGGTTTAGTGCTGGATGGTTATTCTGTCATAATTGTCTTCTCTCTTTCTGAATTGCTGGTTTTGGTCTTTGCTTGAAGGTCACCTGGAGCAAAGTATTTGGCTGTGTGTTCTCAAGATGGTTACTGTACTTTAGTAGAATTTGAAGTTGATGAACTGGGATCGCCAGTCTCCTTAGCAGGTTCGCTGTACATTCTTGTCTTGCTCTCTAATATTTTTCTTCTTTTTCGACCCCTTATGCTGTTTCAATCTGTTGCAGAACACACGAATGATATGGTTCATGGGAGTAAAAGTCCTATTTTCGAGATACCAGATGACGAACTGGTTGAAAATCCTGCAGATAGTTCCACATTGCCGGATAGCCAAAAGACAGAGGTAGAGAAGAATGCAGGGAAACACGCATCAGTAGGCTCAATCTGTACAGCCGTCTCAACCAAGCCAGCCAAGAGGCGAATTAATCCAACGGCAATTGATCCAAAATAATCATCAGTTTGTTTGTTTTTTGAAATGTCAATCCCTGTTCTAAAATTGTTTGTGGCAAATAGGATAATGAGCTCTCTCTTATCACTTAATTTTTCTTTTCCCTTTCTTTTTCCTTATTTCCTAGTGTGAGATATATGATACGTGGAATCCACTTTTACGGGAGATGTTGCCTCTTTTTTTTTGGATGATAGTCACGCAGCAAGGCAGGTCCTTTTGTTCTTAAGCAGTGATTCACGTCATTGCGTTGATAACCTAATATGCATCAATGTGATTTAGCATGCAACATTCTATAGGTGAGAATATATAAAATACAATTAAAGTTGACAATTAATTATACACTATTTTTTAACGACTTTTTATGTATTTAAAATTGATAAAAGTGAATTTGGCAAAATTAATTTTTACCTCTTTAGTTGTAGTAATACAGTTTAATTTATTTATTTAGTGTAATAAAAGATTAAAATTTATCAATTTAAAGTGTGCAAAATGTCATTTTAAAAAATATATAATTCATCAAAGTCTTTCATTAAATAATGAATAAAATTTTTCAGAAGTTCTATAATATTTTAATTATAAAAAATTATGGTTTATATTACATAGATCAAGGTTAAATTATATAGAACAAACATTTGACAATTTAATATGATTCAGGCATTATAAATATTTTAGAGATTTTTACATAAATTTATTATCAAATTACGAGGCATGTAAGTAGATTATATATTAAAATATACCTTAACATGTATTCATACTTGAGTATTTAGACTACAGCTCTAAAATATTTATATTTTAAGATGAACTGTAATTTTACGTGAATCGAATCTTTTCATTCAATTTATATTTTTTAACAAATTTAATTTAAAGATCTTCACTTTGCTAAAAATATAATCATTAACATATGCAAAACTATCGTCGACAACTATATTTTTTCGATTCCTTTCAATGACATAACATATTGAGATCTTTTCAATAATTTTAGATACTTGAATCATTTTTGAGATTTTAAGATTTAATTATGTCATAGGTCTCTTTAAGAGTACCCGCCTTCATAATATAACCATCTTTAACTGTTGCTCCTTAACTTTTTCAAGGATTTATTTATTTGGAATCAGATAATTTGCATAGCATATTGTCTTACCAGGACATTTTTCTAAATTGGAGCATTTTATAGTTGCTATATATGAGATTTAGTATGTAATGCTTGTAAGTCAAAGTTCTATGAATAGTACCTTCGGGGCTTGAGTAATGTTCCCTACGGTGCAGGGCATCGCCACGAGGCTAGAAAAAGGGCATATTGGATATAAAACTTTGATGAACTTGAAAATGGGTAAAATGAATGAATTTAAAAATTTAACAGAACTAATAAATCGTTTCGGGTCGAGAACTAGTGTATGAGAAGATAAAATAAGTTTGTACCCAGATAGATTCGGGATGTATCCGGACGGACCCAAAAATGCCATACCTTTAACCTAAAAAATTCCAATGAGTATAATGGAGAAAGAATTTTAATTTTCTGAGGTCGTTTGATATTTTTTCTGAATATTTTATTCTAGCGGGTGAATAGTGCCAAAAAGTCAACTATGGAATTTTGACTTAAAATTTTACTTGGGCCTTAGTAGCACTAATTGAGGATTTTTAAAATTGAAATAAATATTTTTGGAGGTCCAAAGAATTTTCTATGAATTTCTGAAGCTTAAAAAGACATAGGGAGAATATGAGCCATCGAATTGCTACGTGTCACGATCAAAGCCACCCACCTACCCCTATATAAGTGGTTACACATGTGCATGGCTCACATGTGTAGAGGTGTCATCTTCCTCCTTCAAGCCCTAAAAATTCGACGCCATATATTCTCTCTCCTCCACCTTTTTCTTCAATTTTCTCTCTCGTCTCTTCACCAAAATCCACAAAAATTATATGAATCTTAGTTGCCATAGTCTCTAAAAAGCCAAATCTTTTGATATAAGTTGGAAACAGAGCCTAGATTGAGAGATCTCACACTTGAGTGAATAGTCTCATTTTCTTGAGTAAGTGTTTCTAATCCACTTTTTATTTTTGTTTTAGGTAGATTAAAGTATCCTAAGATTAGCCATGGTTTTAGATTTCAATTTGGAGTTATGTAGGATTTTCGAGAATTTTTCTAAGGTCAAATTGTGTATGTTTAGGTGTCAAAGAAACCATTGAAGGAGAGCAAGGATACAAGCCTCCAAGTGGTGGGGAAAAGGGTGTTTTCACACCCTAGGTATGTGGAATAGACATAAATTTAGCATGTCAATGGAATTGCCATGAATTTGTGCATATATGTTGTATGGAATTGTGTGTTCATGGTGTTAGGTGTTATAATAAGGTAAAATGGTGTTTTGGTAAAGTTAATGGACTTAAATTAATAGGTTTTGCATGATGAATTAGAAAGGAATCTAGGTGTATGTGCATGTGTGTGCTTTGGCCAAATGGTGTGTGTTGAATGGCATGGCATGTATGAATAGGTATATGGCATATTAGGTAGGAAAATGGCATATAAATGAGGGGTGCAAACCATACTTAAAAATGAATAATGACATTAACATGCTTGGCATGAAATTTGGTGAAATAATGGCTTAGTTGGATATGTGTATTATGATAAGGTAGTGACTTAGGAAATGGTATGGATATGTACTTTATGGTATGGAATATGTCTTATGAATGGACATGTGAGGAAATAAGGGAATTTGGATTGATATGGTTGGTGTTATGAAAGGCACGGAATTTAAAATTGACCAAATGAATAGTGATAATTTTGTAAATTAATCAAATGAATAGTAACTTTGTGACCATAGGCAAAATGTGACATTTTGTGTGTGACTTGGCATGGCATATTGTTAGTTGTATGCCCTATAGCACATGTGTAATATGAATAATTTCATGTACAATCAAACAATTATTCATTAATAAAATGACATTCTTTATTACTTAATGCTCATGTTATGACAATTGCTTGATAATAATGTTAAACTATGTAATAAAGTCCATGGTATAAAATCGTAGTACAAAGGAAATCATGAAGAGTTCATGATGTGAGATTTCTATTGTATGTAAATGTGATAATGCCTAAATTATCCCTAGTCATAGTATTAACAAGATTGGACATTATTAATATGGATAGACTAGCATATATTATACTTCTTGACTAGGTTAAGCAGTAGTTCTCACAAGCTATAAGTATGGCGATGCTTAGAGATAACGTGTTGATGCTTATTTGAGAAATAAGTACATTGGAGACCTATCATGAGATCTTCACATGGATACATAATTTATGTTAGTGAAAGAATTTCATCATATCAGTGGTGCAAGTATCCTTGGACTTGAGATCATTAGGGTATCTTAAGTATCAAATGCTATACTTTGACTTTGGTGCTTTTACTTCGCCATAAGGTATATATAGCTAGGAGGTTTGGTATAGCATGAGCTACTTGAAGGTAGTTAAGTGATCAATAAAGAATTCACCACCTCAGATTATAGTGGGGAGTTTATCTCACAGTTCTAATAGAATGTCTTTATTCAGAAATCTCTAACCAGAGCAAAATGCAAAGTGAATTAGATTCACAAGGGCATTTTGGGAATAAAGATATAAATATTAGAATCAATATATTTAGAGCTTAATTAGACATAATTAATTAAGCATTGAGTTAACACAAGTTTATACTCAAACCTAGATGGGATAAGTGTGGTGAAACAAGTTGATTGCATAGTAACTGTATATGGAAGGGCAAAATGGTCAAACCACTGACCTTCGAACACTTCGGTAGTCATGATGCATGTCTAGATGCCTCTCTTGACTTGTACTTAAGTGAATTTATTAATTGAGAATTAATAATGATTTAATGAGATTAAATCCCAGAGTCCTAGTCCAACTAGGACTCTAATTCATTGTGTGCTACAACGTACTTCGAAAGCCCATAGGGTCACACACTTATAAGATATGAGAGATGAGGTGAAATTATAGATTATTAGATGGCATTAGATGTCATTGGAATAAATAAAATAAGAGAAAAAGGATGCATTGGGCTTGGAGCCAAGAGTTAGCCCAAAAACCCTATTTTGGGCCCAATGCATAAGCATAAGAAGGAAGAAGTTTTGGGCCTTTATTTGATTTAATTAAAATCCCAACTTAGGTCAACCTTTCAAGAGTTAAAATGGCCCATAATTATTGACCTAGAACAACAATTAAAAGGGTATAAAAACCCTACTAAAGTTGGATTTTGTGAGACACAAAAGAGCCACCAAACAGAAAATTATTTTTTGCTTCCTCCCTTCTTTTTGAAAAATCTGATTGCCCATTAGACTCAGGCTTTTGGATTTTTTTTCTATTCTTCTCTTTGTGGGTTCTTGTCTCTCTATTCTGGTGTGGATACCTTGGAGGTGCTTTGTACTGAAACACTGTGGTTTGCGACAAATCGATGTGAAGAAAAATCGAAAGGAATCAATTTCGAAGATAAATGGTAAAAATCTTCTAAATCCTTTTTCTTTGTTGCATGTTTTGATATTTTTTGACAAATCATCTCATTATTAGGATCCATGGCTATTAATTTTCCACTGTGCATTAGGTCATGGACTCCAACACATATGACTTAGTGGCATAATAGACTTAATAATTAATAAGGTTAAGAATAATAGTCTTATATAGTAATTTGGCCCATCAGTTAGACACCCACTAGATAGGTTAATCGGTCAACTAGGGAGTTAGCAGCTGCTAGATAGTTTGGTCCTCTTGGGGCCTCTGTTGTCTGTTGGATGTGGCAGGTGCAGCCGTTGAGGTTCTAAGATGAACCCTGCACACTTGGGTATTGGGAGGTCTACCTAAGCTGATCCTTGCTACCTATTTGTTGTCTGTAGATATTGGGAGGTCCCATAGGACTGATCCCTACTATCCACATGTGGTGTTTAAAGATGTGATTTGGGGTATTGGGAGGTCCCAAGGGGCTGATCCCTACTATCCCATTTGCAGATATTGGGAGGTCTATAGACTGATCCTTGCTATCAGGCGAGGTAGGTGTAGCTACCAAGGTCTAAAATGTGGACCACTGCATAGGATAGTTCCTGCTATCCGGTGTCTTAAAGTGTTATATGTGTATTATAGGCCTAAAACACAATGAACTTGATTAAGAATTAAATATATGGACTTAACTTGGTAAAAGAACTAGATATAGGGAAATAGGGTAACTGGCATGTAAGTTATGTGTTGCATGATTCAGGTGTGTGCTTGCATTGTGACATATTATATCTGGTCTATTCCACCACTGACTTTATACTCAGCATGTTGGTGTTTCGATGTGCAGGCTGTAGATTGAGGGTCGATCAACATCAGACAACACCAGTATAGCTACTCCTGAGTCATCTAGGTATATTTTTGTTTTTCTTTTGGTTTGCTGTAGATATGCACTCATGTATAGTAGTTATATTGTGGGTAATGGGATGTAAAGTATAAAACCTGAGTTAGTAACATTATATGTCTATATGGATTTGGTTGTTGATATATAATATGCATGTTTATAACTGTGTGTCTGTTGGTCTGAGACCCTATGTGCTATGTTGTGTGTCCTAATGTTTGATGATGTTCTGGAGGACTAGGAGGGTCCAAGAGTGAGGTTTGAGTTGAGGATGGTTTTAGAAGTGCTTTTCTTGCAGGAATATTTTGGATTTTTTACCCAGGTAGCCGTTATGCTGCCTAATTTTCGGTAAATGTCTAATAGTCATAATATGGTGTTTTAACAGTTTAAAATAGGTAGTAATAAAAGGATAAGCAGATAGAAATACAAGATGAGTAGGCTAGGTCAAAGTTGGGTAAGTGTTAAATGAAAGGTTCCTGGGGAAATCAAAGGATGGGTGACCTCACGAGAAGTAGCACACTTTGCCTATTTCCTTCAGGAATAGGCAGGGGGTGTTACATAGTAAATCTCTGTAAATCAATAAATACATTTTATATTATAATCAACTATTCTTTAAACTTTTGATTCACAATATGAAACTTCTGATTCATAATATGAGGATCTTTTGAACTTCTAGTTCATGATAATGTATTTATTGTTCTATTTTCAACTGATTATCTTTTCCCCTAATGTTTATAAAAATTTCAATCAAAATTATAATCTCTAAACAACATAAATTATAATGAGGAAGAATTTATTATTTTAATCGCATAATGTATGGTCCCATATGAAAATGAGAGTTTGTTCTCATAAAAATTGTCTAGCAATTAATTGGAGGCATTCAATAATTTTGCTAGAATTTGAATATAAACATGTATAACAGGCTTTTTTAATATCAATTAATATAAAATAACTAGTTGAAACCTGTAACATAATATCACTAGCATTATCAAGAAAAACCATCTTAAACATAATTTGGAATTTGTGCACTTAATTAAATAATCTCATAAACTATAAGTTGTGAGTTTATGATAAATACACATGTGACCATTTTACAGATTCATCCATTAAATCATATAAAATTTGAATGGTTCACATGGTGGATGTGGGCCCATAATATTATTTTATGCATTCCAAAAAGAATGGAATTCAATCCATCTTATTAGCTAGTAATATTTTGATATTTCTTTTGAGAACAAATAGCATCATAAAAATTTCTTAAATTAAAGAATCTTTTGATTCTTTATGCATATAAATTCTCAATAATTATTACATTATAATTGATCCGAGATGGTTAAACTGGCCAATATCATATAATTAATCTGTAAACTTCAAGCTTATATACAAAATTAGTATAATAAGTAAACTTTAGGTTTACATACTAAATTTTGAGTCAATAAGTAAACTTCGAGTTTATGTATAAAATTTGAGTCAATAAGTAAACTTTGGGTTCACGTACAAAATTTATGTAAAAACTTCCGGCTTAATATATTCAGGTTTACTAATATTATTGCCATTTAGTAAACTTGAGGTTCACTAATATTAATGCCCATTCAATAAACTCTAGATCTACTAATATATTGCCATTTAATAAACTTCAGGTTTACTAATAATATCATTATTCAGTAAACTTCAGGTTTACTAATATTTCAGTTTTTGTACAAAATAAGTTTATGTATAAGTAAACTTTAGGTTTACGTACAAAACTTTATGTCAAAACTTTTGATTGATGTACATTTAGGTTTACTAATACTATTTAGTAAACTTCAAGTCTGCTAACATTGTTGTCATTCAGTAAACTTTAGGTCTGCTAATATGGTTATCATTAAGTAAAGTTCTGGTCTACTAACATTGTTGCCATTCAGTAAACTTCAGGTCTACTAATACTGTTGCCATTCAGTAAACTTCGAGTCTATTAATACTGTTGGCATTCAGTAAATTTCGAGTCTACTAATACTATTGCCATTCAATAGACTTTAAGTTTACTAATATTTATATCAATTAATAAATTTCAGGTTTATTAATATCAGTAATACTCAAGCAAACTTCAGATTTACTACTATTTATATCATAATAAATTTAAAATCTACAAAATTATATTATTTATTAGATACTCATTAGCGCGTATATCTTTTAAAATCAATAAATTTTTTTATTGAACATATTCATAATAATTTATACTTTAATAATATCATTATAGCTCTTCTGGAGCTTTCAAATTAATTTTTCATAATATCAAAAAATGATACATACCATAAGTATTAACGATAAATTATTTTATATAAAATAAATATATTCAATAAATCCAAAAATATATGCAAATATCAATATACAATATTATATTATATTTGTTTTAATATAATTTGTTTTGCACACTACAAAAAAAATATAGATATTGCGATAGATAAATCCATCCAAAACTAATGAAATTTGCTAACTGAAGATTTACGATGGAATTTTCGTCGCAAAAGCCATGCTAGTTTTTATTAAATTTTATTCGCCCATTGAAATAAAAAATGTTTTGAAAAATATTTGTGACGGATAATCCATTTTTGATTCATCAAAAATATTTTATTTCTAAAATAATATT
>CANXYI010217211.1:0-16885 GCA_948208565.1 Hura crepitans | reverse complement strand
AGGTTTGAAGGAAGCTAAACCACACTTTTTCAAGGTTATTCTTCAGGAAGGCTTTAAGAACTAGCTAAAAGTTATTCATGAGGTAAGGGAAGTTGAAAATGAGGAATTTGAAATCCTTGAATGGAAAGCCAAGGATTGCTTGGCATTTATGGATGTAAAGCATTTAGGCTGAATATATTAGTGAAACTAAATAGATTGTCCAATTTTGATCAATTTTATTTCTATAGCTAAAATAACACATTTTTTTATCTTTGAAAATGTTATTCATCAGTTGAAAAAATGTTTGTAATGGCTTAAATATGAGGTATTTAGTTAAGATTCAGTTGAAATCCTAATTATTTGATGAAAAATTGAATAAAAATTGATTATTTACATGTATTTTTTATTTAAACAAAATATTATTGATTTTTATTAGCCTTAAAGCTAAATAAAATAAAGGCATTGGTTGATTAGTAATAATGTTGATGAATTTTTGGAAAAAATATTAAAGAGAAAATTATTTTTAGTCAATTAATAGAAAAAAACTTGTATATTTTCTTATATAATTTATTCCTTTCGTATTCTCTTATTTAAGAATAGGTTTTGCCAAGTTTTAGGCTTATCTCCTACTTTGACATTAATTAGGTGAATTTCATGGTGTTTTAGGGCTGCGTTATTGGACACCTCAGACAAAGAAAAGTCATGCGAACCATGTTGTATAGGCTGTAGTTAGTTTATAAAGACTACATGAAGGAATGGTGGACTAGATGCTGAATTTATCCTTAAACCTTAGGTGGGAAAAGTTGAGAACCTTGGTCCATGCGGACTCAAAGCTTAGATAGGAAAGTTGAGGTCTTTAGTTCGTGTGGACGTGTTATGTTAGGTCTGTATGGATGTATCATGATAGATGAAAACCTTTGGATTTCTCCCTTCTATTTCATTTTTCTCTAGTTTCTTTTCTTATTTTTTCTCTGTTCTTTCTTTCCTATGTAGTCCTCACAATTTTTTGAATCCTCTGGTGCCTAGATGAAGGTTGACAACACTCTGATGATACTCCTACTGCCTCTGGTGTTGTCAATGACCCTTTTGATGTCGGCAAGAACTCCTCCAGCATCTCTAGTCTATATTGATAATATGACAATGCTTGTTTCTGAGGGTTTTGTACCCTCTATGAAGGTAAACTATCTATGCAACATTGCTTTAGTGAATAACATTCTAATTGAAGCTTTGGAGCCCATTTTAGTAAACCTCTCAGGGCACACGTGTTCAGAAACTTACCCCCAGGTGTGTATTTCTCCTTTTTACTATATTTCATGCTTTTTTGAGCATTTTAGGTGTTTTGATTATCATATTCTTCACTATGAAAGCCCTTTAGTTCATTAAGTTGCAGACTTGATGGGCTGGGGAGAATATGGTCCCTATAAACCTTCATTTTTGTTTTTTTTTCTAATGTGCTTAGAATAGGATTTGAGGCTTATTGCATATGGTAGGATAGTTGGTCATTAGGGGCTCAATAAAACATTGATTAGAGTGTGTACGACCTTGTGGTACCTTTGTGTGAGGTTCATACAGACTTGTGTCTACTATAATTTTATTTCTATCGTGTTGTGTTTGTGTTATTTTATGTGTTTGTTATTGTGTTGCTACTTATGAGAGGCTTTTACGGACCAGGGCTACTTGGTCCATGCGAAAAGTGAAGTGTGTGATTTTTAGGTCTATACAAACATAGGTCAAAATGTACTTACCTATGTTCCTTTTTCTTTGTGAACATATCTGATGTGTGGGGGCACATTATTAGGGCTGCAGTAGCGGTATGCTTCTCTACCTGCACTAGTGAGGGATCGAGTGTGTGCTATGAGGTTCCAGACCTTTATTGATCACTTAGTTAGAGGTGACTTTCATAAGGACCTATAAGCCCTTCGAGATCTTCTTTACCACTAGATGGACATAACTTACACCTTTCATATTCCTTTTTAGGGAGCTAAATATCACACCATTCGATTGGGCATTCATCACTAAAGTGTCATTTATTGGTTGTGCAATTATATTCGATGTGAATTATAAGTTCCTTACCCTTTAACTATAGGAGGTGAGAGAATTATTAGGCTTCGTACCCTAGGATCACTTAGGGAACATCCACTGCATTGATCTAAGTGAGCATTGGGCTGAAGCTTAACCTATTGCTCAACTTGAGGTGGATTAATATGCTAAGTGCTTCATCTTGTATTTGTTAAGGACCACATTTTTTATAACTACGAATGGCAACGTGAGTTAGAGTTTCTTGCTAGTGCTAAAGCAAGTAGACCATATCGGTTCATAGAATTGGCACTATTCTTCTTTAGGTTGGATGTATAGAAGCCTAGGCATGGTGATTCATACTAAAAAGAGCAATCGGTTCATATAGGGCTTAATGTTTAGTTTCTTGGTAAGTGTTGTCCACTTTTATCTATTATCCCTTAGTTGCTTAACTATCTTTTAGGGTCTAACATTCCCTTGTATAGGTTTGGGCATATGAGTAACATTTCTTGCCTCGTTCGTGTGAGTTAGACATTCCTAACCATTAGTCGATAATAGATAGATGAGCTAGGCCCACTTCTAATGCTTAGAATGCTTTTTCACTAGCATGTCATCACTAGTATTTGAGTATTAGAGCTTGGACTAATGTGAGTGTTCCTGCATGGATGCAAATATAGTAGTTAGTTTTGAATTTATGAATTAGTGGTGTCATACTTACCTAGTTTTCCTTTTTAGGTTGACTTGGCTTTGTGGGTATTCCTCAAATGAAGAGATTGCTAATTTTCTTTACTTAATATGAGAGTTATCCTCTTGAAGGCTGCTATTGACTACTTTAGAGGCATATTCCTAGTTTCTGAGAGAGATAGTGCTGAATTGGCATATGGGTCTAGAGGAGTGCTATGTTCCTCAAGATCCTCCTAACATGATATTGTTTAAAAGGTAGCTTGATGATATGGAATTCTTGTAACACATGACTGTGGGCATATTTAAGGACACATTGTCAATGATAAAGTGGGGATTACCCCTCCTTAGGTTGCTACAAACTTACTGCCTCTTGTGCCTTACACTTCTTGACTTCTAGTGCATTGTTATTTGGCTTGACTTCTATAATTTGGAAATTTGTCCTTACTTGTGTGTTTGTGTCGTAATGTACTACCACTACTTTAAAAGCTAGACCTTTTTCTTTTAAGAAAAGGGCAAGGACAGTCCCTAGCTCCTTAAGTTCTCAGTTCTCAACTCCTCTTACATGTTCTATCAAAAGTGAGGCACTGAGCCTAGCTACCAATCAACCCTCTTTACTGAATGAGATTGTAGGCACATTGATAGATATGCCAGAGTTAAGTTGTATGTGGTATGGCTTGGATGGTCAGTTGTGCCCTGCTCGCCTCCATGTTAAGGATAGTTGGGTGGTGGCTTTCAAGTAAGAGAACACCACCTTCTTAAAGTTTGTTTCAATTTTCACTGATTATAAAAAAAGTTCAATTATCCATAGCACTCTTTTTTCTTGATATTAATAGGTGAGGAGTGCTCCTATAGAGAGGACTACCCAAGTTGTCAAGGCCTTTAGGTGAGCAACAATCAATGAGACTCGGGTTCTCACTGTAAGTATTTCTTTGTATAATGATTAATTTATGCAAATACGTGTGTATGTATGATAAGAAAAATGAATTAATGTTCCATCTTTTTTATGGAGTAAACTAACTAGGAGGGTTGCTACTCTTTATGAGACTCAGAGGAAGTTGAGAGGTTTGAATATATCTAAAGAGTTAGTGCTTTCTTTTCATAATGAGGGCACAAAGGACAAGAACAAGAATGAGGAGTGAAGTACATAGCAACCATATTGTTTTTGTGAATAAATCCTCATATTTTGTATAAACAAACTTTTGTAACTTTTGACATTGTATATATACAATCTTATTTTCTTTTGAAATACAATTCTCCATATTTATATGCAACTGGCAATAATTTATAATGGAAATATGCCATTAATAATGAATAACATGGCACAACTCTACTTAGAGGAAATGGGCTATAGGTTAAAGATTGTGACCCGTTATGGTAGGACTCCTTTTGGTAGGGGTACGATGGCATAGATACTACCTGGATTGAATCACAGAAACTACATTCTCTAAAATAAAGGGAGTGAGTAGACTTTAACTCAAAAGTTAAGAAACCTTTAAGTGTCAGGGGGCATATCTGAGGTTAAAGTTCAAAAGTTTGAAGTAGATAGATGCCAACATAGAATAAAGATTGTAACTAATGGTGATGATGCTTATACTCAAAAGACTTTGAAAGGATATACAAGAAAGCCTCTATACATTCATCAAATGGAAGCATAGAAGCTATTGAAAAATTAGGGGAGAAAGCCATGCCATTAAAATAAGCAAAAAATTATGCATCTATGATTAGTGGTGATTTAGATGCACCAAGTAACTTAGAGACACCATGTCATCATGGTAAGGAAAACTTGAAAGTTGCTATTTCTTGTGCTTTGTAGCTATCCCTCTTCCATCATTTTTAGTCGAAGTTGCTTGGTAGACTTGGCTTTGGTAAGCCTTGGTCCGTGTGGATAAGGTGCACGATGGTCTACATAGACGTTTACACTGTAGGATTCTTGGCTGGTAATAAACATTACTATAGACATGTCTTACTTTATTTATGCAGACCATGACATCAACTTCAGATATTTTGAGGTTATTGTCGACATCATCACTTGCTTTAGATTTCTTGTCCTAGTAAAAAGAGGAATGGTCAAGGTTATGGCCTATAAATACCACCTTTCTTCCTTGCTCATGTCATACTTTGCTATGTCTCTCTCTTTTAGTCAACAATTGTGTAAGATCTTTGAATCAAAGACCTCTTAGGCTTCAAACATCCTTGCTCCCTTTTTTGGTCTTAGGTTCTTGAGAAAAGTGAGGATTGACCACAACTTCTTAAGTTTACTATGCAATATTGCAACACCATTTTCCACTTGTTTAATTTTAATCACCAAGAGATCACCCTGACCCTAAAAGAATTTGCTACCATTCTTAATTTCAATATTGCTCAACATAATCCCTTGGCTCTTCCTTCTTTAGAGGAACATTATCCCATGGAGATTATTTTTACTTTAGGTATTTCTCCTTCTATGGCTTAGAAAGTAATCCTGGGCATGGACCTAATTTCCCTACAACTAATTATAGACTTTGCTCACAAGTTCCACCTCAACTCAGTGGAATAGGCAAAGTGCATGTTGTTTTATGTCTTTGGTAACTAGTTAGTGATCACCTTTAATGATGGGCTTTGTGATTTTAGGGTTCTCTAAATTTTGATTGAAATATGTTTTGGCCACAATCCTTTTGGCATCTTCTTAGCTAAAACCATTTAATGATTGAAAGCTTCCAAGAGAGGGGATGTCATATTTATAGCTAGAAATCCATTTCTTTTACTAGTATGTATAAAGATCCCATGTGGGTTTTCCCTCTAGCTTTATTTTTCTTTTAACTCTAACTTTTTCCTAGCATACCCATTAGAGTTTTTGCACAAACAAGTTTGCCTAACTTTTGCTTAAGTCATCCTTTATAGATTTTCTAAACTAACGCCTTTTTTTTAAGATTTGGTTAGAAGATAAATTGGGCCTACTAGTACCTCGTCTAGAAAAGCATTAGATTAAGTACGTTCCAAATCATTATTGTGAAAGAAAACTTGAAAAGAAATTTGTACTTGTAATCAATAGACTGAATGACTTAGTATTTTTAAAGCAGTCTGCTGGAGCTGTCCTTAGTGGAAGATCACTCATTTTTCTTTATTTTGCCATTCGAGCTATGTTCCATTGATAAGATTGAGGCATGCCAGATTTGACATCCTTTCTCATATCCAATGATAGTTTGGTCTATTGTAAAAAGTCCCTTTTAAACCTTTGGGTTTTCAAGGTTGGGCTTTTAACATGGCATTTCCTATGCTCTTTTCCTGACTTGTGGAACCATTATGCCATACTAAGAGAAATGCTTAATCATGCAACTAGCAATATAAAGTGCAAATGATAATTATAGAGATTGGATTCTAAGTACATCTTAAGACCATAGGACATTAGTGTTAAAGAGAAAATGTGAAGATATAACTTCTATATCTAAAAATAAAAGGCGTGTATAGATTTTTAGAGTTTAATTACTTGTATGATATTTCTCACTTATTGGAATTTTGCATATCAATGATCATAACTAAAGCACTTTTGCTACTAATTGCATTTGGAACTAAGCTACTCAATCTTAGAAAACTTGTTAATTTCCCATTGATGATACTGACATTACCAATTAGCCTCGAAAGGTTCTTGATTTGGCATTCTCTCTTAAGTCTTCTAATTTTTGAATGAAGTGCTTGATAGGTTTTCACCTTATCAGGGTGTCCTAATTTTTGCCTAAGCTGCCTTGTTTGTGTTTTTAACTTAACAGACCTCCTTTTTTATATCATCAACAAAAAGTACTTCTTTAGCTTATCCATGTTGACAACCTTTGAGAATTCATTGCCTTCTAAGTCTGAGATCTTGACACGTCTATGTTTGAGTATCTTTTTGACCAAGTATGGGCCTTCCTAATTAGGCTTGAACTTTTTCACTTAGATCTATCAAAAAGGGCCTAGTTTGTTTTAGTATCAAGTCGCCTTCTCAAATAGCACTGGGCTTAACTTTCCTATTATAGGCTTTATCAATTTTGTTCGAATACAATTGCATATGATAAAGAGCTTTAAGTTACTTTTCATCAATAAAAGCCAACTGTTCATATCTATTTCTAGCCCATTATGGTTTTAGTATTTTTGCTTCTAGCATAATGTTGAATGAAAGGACCTTAATTTTTATAGGTATTACTACTTCCATCTTTTAAATTAATGAATAAGGTGTGGCTCACTTAGATGTCCTAACAGTTGTTCTATATCCCTATAGTACAAAAGGCAACATGTTTGCCTAATCCTTATAGGTAAGTATCATTTTTTGCAAAATTTTCTTGATATTCTTATTTGCTACTTCGACAATCCTATTAGCTTAAGGTCAGTATGGAGAAGACTCGTGATAGTCGATCTTGTACTTCTATAAAAGTTGTCAAGTTTCACCCTAAAACTATACCCCCATATTCTATGATGACTTGCTATGCTAACCTGTACCTACATATGATATTTCTTTTAATAAATTTCAGCATCTATCTTACCCTTAATTTATTGAAAGATTCAGCTTCAACTTATTTTGAGAAGTAATCAATTGCTATAACTATCTATCTATGACCTCTGGCAACTGATGACCTTATTTCCCCAATTATGTCTATACCTCATATGGAAAATGGCCAAAGAGATGACAAACTAGTTGATTCATTAGGTGGTAGGTCACCTAGGTTACCATAGATCTGGCACTTGTGGCACTTTTTGACAAAGTCACAACAATCTATTTCTATGGTTAACCAATAGTATCACAATCACATGATCTTCTTAGCCAAGTTTTTCCCATTCATGTGAGGACCACAGATGCCTTTGTGTACCTCTGTGAGTATTTTCTGAGCTTTCAATTCATCCACACATCTGAGCTAAATGCCATCTAATTGCCTTTTATACAACATTCTTTGGTAGGAAATGAACTGAGTTGATAATTTTCATAGGACCCTCTTATCTTTCTTGAATGCATGGTTTAGGTACTATCCGATTTCTATGTATACTTAGATGTCATGGTACCAAGGCAAGTCGACATTGGTTTGTTTAGTTGTAGTGCTGACCATACCCGTGTAGGTAGGGAATCTCCATTTGCTAAAGTATATCGATTTGGACAAATCCTTTTTGGTGAGGTTTGAGACTAACATCAAAGTGGCTAAGGTGTCAGTGACTTGGTTTTATTCTTTAGGGATGTTATGGAAAGTGCATTGATAAAATCTTTTAGATAAATCCATAAGTATTCTGACATACTTGCTTAAGTTCTCATCCTTGATCTCTCAATTACCTTTCACTTGCTATATGACTAGCATAGAATCCCCATATACATCAATCACTTTTGCACCTAGCTAGAATAGAGTTTTAAGGCCATAGATGTATATGTCATACTATGTGACGTTTTTAGTTGCTTAGAGTTCCAACTTTCTGGCTAAGAACATCTTCTCACCTTCTGGATTGATGAGTACTATGCTGGCTCCTATGCCTTTTTGGTTGACTACTCTATCGAAGAACATTTTCCATCCTTCGTGGGATATTGCCCCTAAATATTCATTTAAAAACATGAATTCTTCTTATTTTCCCTTGATTAGGTGTCGTGCTAGGAATTCAGCTATTGCTCAACCCTTAATCATCTTCTTGGTGACATAAGAGATGTCAAACTCTTGCAAAAGTATAATCCATCGGCCCATTTTACCTATTAAAGAAGGTGCAGTTTGTAAGTACCTAAAGGGATTGTGTTTTGCTACCATTTCCACTTTATATGATTGAAAGTAGTGGCGTAGCTTTCGTGAGACCTAAATTACTCCCAAACATATCTTCTCAACTTTTGAATACTTTTGTTCATATGGGAGTAATTTCTTACTTAGGTAATAGACTGCATTTTTAACCCCGGACTCATCTGCTTGCACGATGAGGGCTCTTAAGAAAGATTCTTTAACTGCTAGGTATTGGATTATTGATTTTCTAGGTTTTGGTAGTCTTAGGATGGGAGGTTTGGTTAAGTACTATTTGATGGCTTAGAAGGCTTTTTTATAATCTTCATTCCATTCCTTCAATTGCCTTTTGCATAATATGTTGAATATAGGCTCAAAAACCAAGGTGAGTTTGGTTATGAACCAGCTAATATATTGCAGTTTACCTAGGAATCCTCTAACTTCCTTTTCTAATTAAGAGGTAGGCATTTCCAAGATTGCTTTTACCCTATCTAGATCTACTTCAATCCCATTTATGCTAACCATAAATCCTAACAATTTTCTTGATGTTACTCCAAAAATGCACTTCTTAGGGTTAAGCCTCATGTTGAATTGGTCTAACCTTTGAAAGAACTTTTTTAATGCTTCAAAGTGCCTTTCCCTTTTAGTAAACTTTATCGTCATATCATCCATGTATACCTTAACTTCCTTGTTTATCATGTCATAGAAAATTTTAGTGGCTATCCGTTGGTAGGTTGTTCCTGTGTTCTTTAGTCCGAAAGGCATCACCTTGTAACACTATGTCCCCCATTTAGTTATAAAGGCCATTTTGCATTTGTCAGTCACCTCCATCAGAATTTGTTTATACCCTAAAAAACCATTAACAAAGAAGTACATGGTTGCCATAGTTGCACTATCCACTAGTACATCACTTGGACTTCGAGTAGCTTGACAACTTCTTCCTTTACCTTTTTTGCCCACTCGGGTCTCATTCTTCTTAGCTTTTGATAGACTAGAGTGGTGTGGTCATAAGTTGGAATGGCATGTTTAGCAACTTCGTGATCAATACCTAGCATGTCCTCATAACTCCAAGCAAAGATTCTTTCATACTCTTTTAGTAATCTCAAATTTTTTTCCTTTCATTGACATTAGTATCATGGGTAATTAATATATTTTTAGTTTGTTCATTTGTCCCAAGATTAAATGGATTAGTTTTAATGTAGTTAATGATAAAAATGCTCATGTAATGATCACTTGGATGCATGTTACCATTAGGAAAAACATCACACAAATAAGCAAACTCTTTGTACATTTTATTAGAAAGAAAACTATTTACCTTAAAGAGGTCACAAAGATACATTTCATCAATAAGTAAATTAGACTCTATATTATACACATTCTTAAGAGAGTTGGGTAGATTTCTTCAACTACTTGAGGATTAGGAAAGACTTCCTTTGTCCATTGGATCTGAGTGAGTGGGGCTAATTCCCAATCAATAATATATGCAAAGATCTCAAAGCTCAGTTTGTAGCATCCATCTACTATTATTGGTTTTGAAGTCCTATCATACTTTATAATTTGTTGCTTGACAAAATAGTCCCCCAAAGTATTCCCTTTCTTTAGATTCCCCTCTTTATTTGGATTATATCCTAATCCTTTTGTGTCATTTTAAGTGTGGAGTTGCGTGGTTCAGTTATACCTTGCAAATTCTTCCCTAAACTAGCACTAGGGAAAAGTCCATCCTTTTCATCATTATGCAGTCTGTATAAATTCTAACGATATGAAATCCAATGAAAGGGTAATTAGCGATAGCCAATGTAGAAACTACATGATTGATTTCAGCCTTTTATGGTAATAATGTTGCCTTCATTAGGAACTTGATCATTTGATGCAAGGTAGAAGGAACTCCTCCAAGTTTATGGAACCAAGGTCTCTCTAGCATAATAGAGAATGAATCTAGGATATCAATCACAGTGAATTCTACATCATCCATAATTGAGCCCACTTGAACCTTAGTAGTGAAAGAGCCTTTAGCTTGTCTTTGTGTGTCTTCATATTCTTTGAAAGTGATAGTGGAATGGTCTAATCTTTTTTCTTGATTACCAAACTAGATAAGATTTTAGCTAAGCAAATGCATAGTGAGGAATGATCATCCACTATGGCATACCCCATCTTTTTCCCATTTATTTTGGCTTTTATAAAGAGGGGCCAATTATGTTCCCTTCCTTCTATGGGTAAGTCAGCATAAAAAAAGGTAATAAAGCCTATCTTGCTAGTTTTCATCACTTGTACTAGCTCACTTAAGGTGATAGTGGTAGGCATAACAACTTGACCTAAGGCTTTAACTACTTTCTGCCTATGGTCCTTTGATGACATAAGTAAATCCCAAATACTAATATTAGCTTGGGTCTTTTTTAGTTAATTTAGTACTTCATCATGTCCAAATTCTTTATTTTCAAGCTCTTTTTGGGTAGGATCTGACCCTTCTTATCAATGTTTTCTACCGATTCTTCCTTAACCTTAAGTTGCTTTCTCTTTCCCTCTTTAAAATCTTCATCAAAAGATTCATCCCAAAAGCTTTTGCTCTCCTCAGGCTCACCATCGCTCTCACTCTCCCAGAAGCTAGTTAAAAGAATGGACTCACTCTCTCTCACCCCTTTATATATCTCTTAGTTGGATCCATAGATTTCTTTAAGCACATATTCTTTAGGTAGTCTAAATTTGAGAAGGCAAAATGATTAGTGTTTTGGTAAGGGGTTTGAAGTGGTTTCTAGATCCGGCATTTGTTTGGTATCTATAAGGTTTTGAATGGCTTTTTTGAGGAGTTTGCAATTATTAGTAAGGTGTCTAGTTTGTTAGTGATAAGCATAGTACTGGTTATGCCTATGAGTGGGTGGTAATGGTTTATTAGATGGTTGAGGCGGAAGTGGTTGCAACATACCCTCCTTGGTGAGTTTTCTTAAATGCCATGATAAAGATTTACTGAAGTTAGAATACATTTTGCCTTAGATAGCATGAACATCAGCTATTTTGTTTGAACTTTAATATTACTACTTGTGAAAGAGGGATTATTCATCCTTTTAAACCTTTTATTTTGATAATTGGCTTCTAAGTCGATAACAATATCTTTTAATTATTCCCAGGTGGTGACACCTTTAGCAGTTAGCCCACTGTTCATATAATTGTTTGCATTCTTGATGAACATTTTAATCTGATCAATGTCCTCGAGCTTATTCCCCATCTTCAAGATCTTGTCTCTCTATCTTTATAGGTAATTAGAGAAACTCTCATTCGGTCTTTGTTTCACTAACTCCAGATCCTTCAAGGAAATTTTATATTGGAATTATTAGAATATTGCTTGCTAAATACCCATGCTATTTCATTCTAATCCTCTTTAACCTTCTTCCCTTGGTAATGGTACCAGTCCAAGGCTTGGCCCATGAGAGACATGCTGAACAAGCTCACTATTTGTTCTTTAGAGAGTTGAGTAGCTCTTATAGCAATAGCATATTGCTTTAAATAAGTGTGGGGGTTAGTTGTGCCATCAAACTTGCTTAAATCAGGCATTTTGAATTTATGAGGCATTGCTTGATTAGGCTTTAAGCTAATATCATCAAGGTCAATAGCTTTGGTCCTAGTGACTAGCCTAGTCATGGCCTCTATCTTCTAATTAAGCTTCTTTAATTGGTCATCCTCAACTACTTTAAAAGGGGATACCTTGTGGTACGCCTTGGTAACAAGTGGAATTTTATCATCAGAAGATTGGTCATCTCCCTTATCTACTATTTCTTTTCCTTTGTAAGTGGCCAAAGATTGACCCACTTCTTTTTAGCTCTGAACCTAAGACAGGGTACTTGTTACAATTGCCATCATTCTCTTCTTTATCTCATTCATTGCCTCCATAAATAAGGCTTTAGTTATGTATTCATCAGTTGACATGGTTTCTTGCTTAGGTTAGATTGGTAGTGTTTTGCTAACTTGGTTGAGATGCTTACCTATTCATTTCCACTGAGCAGTGAATGAAAGATCAATGGTGACTATCAAAACAAGGGTTTAGATAAGATGCATGTACAATATGAATAATGCAAAATGTCAATGATACATGACATGTAATGCATGCTCGTGATGCAGCAAGGATAAACCAATGTAAGAAAACCTTCCAACCTTATTCTACCCACACATGTGGTTAAGTCATTTCTTTCCTAAGTGGGATTGCCTAAATGTCATTAGGGGATGCATAGGTTTGATTATAGGCTTATTAAGCCCAATAACCTCTCATATTTAAAGTGCATACAAGTACAATGGCCTATGATATTTAAATCATATTCGAAGTGAAATTAGGTTAAGCCCATCCCAGATAAAAGGCACAATATCAAACATACATATATTATATTTAAAGTATTTATGTCACCTTTTCATGTAAAGAAAGTAAATTGTGTTATTTAAAGAATACAACTAAGTATATTTGTACATCTAGAAAATAGGTCATTGATTAATTATTATTTAACCTGACAATTACCCATAATTCTATAGAAATTGGTGGTAATTGCCTAACTCCCATCTCTAGGAGATTGGCTTTTATTAAAATACATTTTTAATATGACTTTTGATTAAGAAAAATCAAATTTATTTTATTAAGAAAATACCAATTAATTATATAAAAAATCATTTGATGTGAAAGTTGAACAATTAGTGTGTAAAACAAGTTGTTTAACTAATTATTACAGCCTGAAATAAACTAAGAGAAACAATAAGCACAAAACCAAAAGAAATAAAGTAAAGCACTTGTATGGTCCTATTGGTACATCGTTTAGTTCGTGCGGACTCTATATAGCTTTGGTATATGTTCGTGTGAACTATAACTTATAATGATTATTATGTCTATCCAGACCTCCACTCCAGTGAGAAAAAGTTACTTACATACAACTCAAAATAAGAGTTTTAATAATACCAGATAAAGGATTCATATAAAAATCATAAAGAAGACAAGAAATAAAAATATATGCTAAACTAGAAATCAAAGACAATGTTCATGCAGATTACATTCCTTGTGAGAGAGAGTTTATGCAGACTTAAAAAAATAGAATATATAGGAATGAAATAAGATCATTCATATGGACTACTTTCCTCATGAGAGGGAGTCTATGTGGACTATACAATAATGTTGACATATTAACATGTATTTTAATGAATGAGATAATTTACACAACATGCTAACATCATAGAACAACATCAACATGGTATACAAGATACATTAAAGCATGATATGTAAGGCATTTAATATACTATTACTAAATATAAGTCCATGCGAACAACATATCATACACATGTCAAGAAAGTAAGTCTGTACGGATGTTATTATATTTACACTTAAGTCTATGCAATTAAGACAAAGATAAGAGAATGAAAATGAAGTGATGGAAATTTATTGTACACTATAAAATAGCTTAAAATCATCACTTACTCCTATGATTAAAGTGGGGCTTACATAGAATCACCTCACTTATGATCAATCTTTAGAGATCATAGGTTCATGAAACAATATCAATATATTTAGAAGAGACCTCATATATTACCTTGTTAATAAACTCTTTAAGCAATAGCACAAAAGTGTAGGAGTTTAGAAAGAATTATTTTAAAGTCAGGGCTAATTGGACTAATAGAGCGAATCCTCTTCGGAGTCCTCTCTTGGACTCACAGATGGGTTTATTTGCTATTATCAATTTGATTTTTAGCCTCATCCTCTTCTAATACATAAGAAAGGTATTTATAAGCTTAGGTTTTAAGGGTTTCCCATATAAAGGAGACAGAATCCTAATAGGAATAAGATTCATAGACCAAATAGGAAAATCCCATTTCTAAAAGATTTTACGTCAGTAAGTCTGTGCAGACTTGTACAGCTTAATCCTTATAAACCTAAGTTATATGCTTTCCCACCAGTCTATGGCTATTAGGCTAAGTTTTGGGCCAATTTTGAGTTAATCCGTATGAACATGAACTTGGACCTTGTCCGAGTATACCATATGCCTTAGGCTTGGTAGAATTGATTGGGCTAGTAAGGACCTAGATAAAGGTAGTCCATGCTAACTCTAAAATAAGTCCGTGTGGACTTGCTTCCTAAAGGCTTGTGCCATTACTCAAGAGTTTATCTCTAGTGATCATTATAGGTCAAAAGGTGAGGTGTTTACAACAATGCTTGAGTATAGCATATATGTAAAGGAATTGAAACTTTGCTTACTAGAAAGTGTGTGTAATTCTTTATGAGGGATAATACAATGTGATCATAATGAATATAAATAGTAACCAAAGTGTCATGGCTAAATGAATATATATGAGGCAATAATATGTTTGAGTCATATTATTTGCATATATAAGGTATTACACTATCATGTAATGCTATGGTGCATTGGGTGATAGGAATTATGCATAATGCATCTTAAATAAGCTTATGCAACCTTAGAATGAATATGTCCATTTTATGACATAATGGAATAAATGACACTCATGAGAATAAATGGAATGCTATAAATGTGTGTATATAAATATATGGTCTCAAGTGTGTATTTTGCATAACATAATATGCTTGAATGGAAAAATAAGGCTTATACCATAATTTTTCTCGGTTTAGTTATTTATTGACTAAACCAAAGTAATTAAAAGCCATAATAAGCTTAAATAAGAAGGTGGAAATAAATTAAGTAGTTAATAGCCCCTATGAGAAATAACTTAGTATGGATGGTTGATCGGTCAACTAGGGAGTTTATAGTAGCTATTAAGGTACCTCGATGCCTTGATGTGTTTGTCTATGGGTTCACTAAATGTCTGACACACTAGTTTATACTTTGATCTTTGGATCCTTGCTGGTGTAGCTGCCGTTAGGGCCTTTTTACACACTCCTATGTTGGTACAGTAGCTGTAATGTCAATAATAAGGGCCACTACACACCATGATCATGTTATCTATAGGATATTTATTTTTCATCTAAAATGGGCACAATAAACCGATTCAATTGATGTAATTATATAAAGCATATTGTTATAATTAAGGCATGGTTTTATGCATAATACATGATATGTGATGAGTAGTAAGCATGTTTTACATTATGTATGTAACAACTATGACCAATTATACTGGAAACTAGGCTAAGGACATTACTTCCTAAAGGTTACCCATCCTAGAATTTCCCTAGCTAGCTTTCATTTAACTTTTACTATAATCAAGTTTATTCCACATTGCTAAGCTCAACAACTAATTTATCTAATTCATATTATTATGCTAGTCATAAGACATCTATAATCTGGTTTGTCTAGAAATTACTAACTTATTTAATCATGTCTGTATACACTAACTCACTCTATCTAGCAATTTCAAGTATCTTAATAATGTTCATGCCATTCTACCTATACAATCCACATTATCATGCATGAGTGCTACTAAAGTTTCATCTACAAAATACCACAATAACATACTCTTACTTAGATAGCCTTTGGCTATACTGTTGATAACCTCACATTGCTCATCAACTTTTCTACCTATGTATTAGACAATCGATACTCTGAGTATACATTTAGTGGTGAATTTAGTGAAACATGCATTTTATCATGCATACACTCATTACATACAACATGTATTGAGACTATATTAAATTATTATATCACTATTCATGTACTATGCCTTATCTTAGCATTATATTATTATTTTGGTGGTTATTAATATATTTATTAAGGAAGTTTCTCTATTCTTTTTTTTGTGTTTATCTTTTTGTTATTCTAGTACAAATCTTCCATTCATTTTATTTATATATGTTAACTTCATCATTCACTTAACTTATTCCTTTAAGTGATTTAATTACCAACTCTAATTCCCTTTTTAGTCACCTTGTAAGTATTTATCATTCATTAGTCCTTAATATCTGAGTTATTTAACTCATTCATCATTAATTGTAATTTAGCTCTATTTATTGAGCACTATATTTTTAACTCAATCTTTATTCTATTTATAATTTTTCTTCTTCCTTCTGATATCCTTTATCTAAGTTAATCATCAATATTTAAACTAATTTTTTTATCTTTAATATTTATCTGCATTTCACAATCTGCTAACAAATTATATCCCATTATTTGTATTTATGAATAATCACAAGTTATCAAAATATCATATTTTAATTGCCATTAATACAATTATATATCATTAATTTATCTAAAAATTGTTTCTAATTCACGTTAAGGCCCATCCTCGAAAGACATTTCTCGAATCACTGGATAGCAAGAATCACATTATATAATGGTCCACATTCTAAACCTCAACATCTATATAAACCTTTATCTGATATCAAAGATCAGTTCCGTAAAACCTCATAATATTGAAAATCGGGATAGTAAGGATCAGCTCTGAAGGACCTCCTAATATCCCATGAGATAGTAGGGATCAGTCTCATAAGACCTCTTAATGTCTAAAATATCATCATCAGTGGATAGTAGGGATTAGCCCTATTGGACCTCCCAATATCCATAACAATATGGGTGGTAGGT
>CANXYI010217171.1:0-10297 GCA_948208565.1 Hura crepitans | reverse complement strand
AATATAATATGATGCTGATGTTTATTATAAATCTGATTCAATTTTTTATGATGCCTAAGTGGCATAGAAATAATTGGAAAGAGAAATGTAATTAGAATTAAGAAAGGCCTATATGATATACATAACCTACTGGATATGTTGACAAGTCAACTAGGGATAGATAGTAGCTGCTAGGGTACTCCAATGCCATACCATGTTGGTGCAACAACAATAAGGTCAAGATGGGCCACTGTATATCCATTCATTATTAATATATATACTGCATGTTGGTGTAGCAGCAGTAAGGTCCAATAAGGCCACTTCACAACCCCATGCTAGTGCAACTGCAATAAGGTTTTAGTAAGGCCATTGCATGTGACATCTAAAATGTTTAAGTGCATACTAACTAGGTAAAATTAATTTAACTATGAAAAATAAAGAGGTATTACGAATAAGTTGGTGTTAGGTTTAGTTGAGTTAAGGTGATACTTGGCAAACATGTTAATTAAATTAAAATACGTAGAAGGGAATGAAAGAACTATAAGTGATCGTATGGGAATAAATTAACAAAGGAAGGAATTAAGGATGTTATTAGAAGGGAATAAAAGAAGGAGTGCTAAGAGGTAAAAAGGGCTTAGGTTTGGTTAAAATAATTGAAGACTAAAAAGGTTAAGTTAGTTTTGACAGCAAAAGAAAGAAAATAAGAAAAATAAAAAAAGGGATGAGGAAAAAGAGGAAAAATATGGAAAGATGAAAATGGCGGTTGTAGCAAGGCTTATCACAAGAGGGTTACTGTAGGATGGTGTCGACAATAGAGATGAGCATTGTGTTGATTACTGAGGCTAGACAATAGTGGCTAAAGTTGTTAATAGAAAAAAAAGGAAAAAAGAGAGATGATAGAGAAGTCGAGGAAAAAGGTGGACAAGGCAAGGGAAGGAAGATAAGTAGCAGGTGAGACGCGCAAAAATGGCAAGTAGTGTCGAGAAAGAGTTAACTAGGTTGATTAGTGACCTATTGTTATGGTAATAAAGATAACTCGATGACCACTATAGGTGAGGGTTGATGTTGAAAGTTTTAGAATTAGAGTAAGAGGAGGAAGCAAAGCCTACTGAAAAGAAAGGCAAAGCAAAAATGTGGATAAAAGTAGAGGAAATAGTGAATGGGTAATTTAAGGTATGAACAAGTGAGCTGAAACTCAGGATCACATGTTAGACTAGTAATATTATGGGTTTGAGTGAGTTTGTGTATAAAATGCATCATGGGTATTACATGTAAGTTAGATCTATATTAAGTTACCTGCCTATATAAGTAAGAGAAACATCACTTATATAGCCATACATGACAATATGTAATATAGATATGCATGAGTAGGCAAAAAGTAATGGGTTTTGGAATAATTGATGTACAGTAACATGTGAAAAGACATTTAGAGGCATCTTAATGATTGTATAGTAGATTGTACAGGAAACATAAATCAATATAGATTGTATTAGTAAACCACTTTATATTTAATCCTAGTGAAATATGTATTTCTAGTTAATTATCAACCATGCATGATAATACTCTTAAGATAGAAAATATAGCTATATTTAAAAAATAATACAAATACACAAGCCTGAGCACAAAACCTACTTACTAAACTTAGTTCCTTGGAACAAGACATACACACACACACACATATATATGTGTCATGAGGCCTATAGTTAATATGCATGTGTATGCAGATTAAATTTGATATGCTAATAGCATTTCATAATTATTTCACTATTACACAGAATAAGTATCGACAACTTTATTGACATGAAAGATCACTTAGTTAGTACTTATTTCATTTGAACTATGCATGGCAGCATAGTTAAAGCAGCATTAACATTTCTATCCAAGATGATAAGAATGATTCTTTATGAGATTGATAAATAGTAACAGTCTATACGCAGATAATAGAGCTTAGGTAATATTCTTTAGAACTCAAGATGGGATAAAGTTAGGATAGAGACTACAGTACTACGGGGCATTAGATATGCCTTTATCAACTATCAGCTTGGCATTAAATATGCCTTCTATCAACTATCAGTTTGGCATTATATATGCCTTTATTAGTTAATAGCTTGGCAATAGACATGCTTTTATCAATTATCAGATCTAGTGATGACTTTGGTCACGCCATCAGTTTTCCCATTTATCCTCCCTTAGTAGTGGTTTTATATGTATGTTACCTAAGGCTCGATTTTGAAATGATTATAAATGGATTAATAAAATGGTGCAGCTGCATGCATGATTGCACACCATAGCACTTAGTTAAACTAGCATTCATGATTATGCTTTATGAGACCTGATAGAAAATAGTAGTTTAAGTAACCATGTGGACACATTATATAACTAGTTAATCGTAAATATTGTAATATGTGTTTTTGCTTAGTTAAGGTACCAGATGTCAACATCATAAGCACTCAATTGGCATTATGTGTAGGCTATATAGTTGACTTAGGAAATGAAAGCCTGAAAGCCTAAGTACAAAGATCTCAAAGGTTATAATTGAAGTGTAAAATAAGACTAGTGAAAAAAAACTCCCTTTGAATTGTAAAAATTTAGGTTATGTACATATATGCATTTTTATAGTAGTTGTCATGATAACTGGCTATACATTCACGCATGATAATGGATTATATCACTTCATAGCACAGTCATAGTTTTAGATAATCACATCAATGTGCTTCTTAATTTGATTACCTTGAATGGTGTAAGATGTGTTTATACATATGCAAGAACCAAGTTTTATAGAATGAAGTATTCAATCATATTGCATAGCTTATGCTATTTATTTTACCATTAAGTATCATTGATGAAGTAAATGATTTTTAGAGGCTATAATTTAGTATGCAAAGTGGAATGGGCAAGCAGAGACTACCTGGGAACTATAAAATTCATTTTTATTATATCCAAATAAATAGTTTATAAATCTCTAAAAAAATGTGAAGCATAATTCACCCATGCTACGACAACTAGTAGAGATGCATAATCACTTCAATTGCAAAAGAAACTAGTGATAGATGGCATTTTCTTATAAGTGAATATATGGCTGTGAAAATACTAACAAACCTCTTTTCTGGACAAGATTATGAGTATTTATATTTAAAAATTGCCATTAAAAGTAATTGATATTAGAAGCTTTATATAAGTGAAGCAACACCTATGCTCCTAAATAATGTTAATGCATTTAATATGACTAGTTGCATGTTGAATTGTACTAAGTTATTAGTGAAAACATAAGGGTAAATGTACAACGTCCCTTGAATATATTTTAATTTAGTAGGTGGCTGTGAGGTATAGTTAATGGAAGTACCAGTCACATGTAGGACATTAAGGGCAATAACCACTAGAAGCTTGGCAAGTGATATTTAATTGCAAACATAAACAATTTGACTTGGTAAGTTACCTTTTGTGTACAAGTTCTAGTGTAGTATAGGTCATGATGCTTCTACCCTAGATAGCCAATGTAGTTGAGGGCACAAGAATACTATTAATCTCATTTATCACTATGAAACTTTTTCTTGCATAGATTCAGGTAGGGATAAGATCAATGGAGTAGAGTCATTAAGAAGAAAGCACCATAATTGATTCCAATGTATTTGCTTTTTATAAATATATGGATAAAGAAAAAAAGGGGTTATGAATACGAATGTATTTCTAATGGCATGTACTAGAGTCAAGTGAGTTCTATAGGCTAGTTGTTAGATACAAGATTGTGATAATAGGAGTTAAAATGAAAGGTTGTTTTGTAAACATTGTTAATGTTTATAACGTAGGTTTTATCTCATATTAAGTATCGGTATAGTGTTTATGTGTGATAGGAAAGTTTAGACCCTTGGGAACTATCCCATCAAATGTAAGTGGTTTAGTTGTCTCCTTAGGATACCAAAAGATAAGAGTTTTGCATCATAAGTCTAGAATTGAGATAGAAGGAAGTTAGAGATATGTTTATGGATGTTGTTTAATAGGTAATAGCCCATCATTATAAAGAGATGTTATCCATTTTTATATAGCTAATGAATGCTTTTGAATAGGATCATACTCAGTTTATTATAGTAATGCCTTTAAATAAGGTACCCTCTCTATGCCTAGTGGGGTGTTACATATGTAGTATTAGAGCAGGTTAGTGATTTTAGGATGAGGGTTAATAATAAGTACAAGCCATTATACATACATGCATATACTAGAATAGTGATCCTTGAGGTGACTCTGATATAGTTGAGTGTAGGGTATATGATGGTATGTATTAGAATTCCATGAGTCAGTTATGCATTGGTAATAAGTACACAAAATTATGCATTATTGAGAAACTACATGAGATCTTGAAGTTTACTTTTGAAAGGAAATTTTTTTGTAAAGCAGACTTAATGGGTTGATAAAATTTTAGAATTTTGGGTAGCAAAGGGAGAAGAACTACAAATAAAAAAAAGAACAAAGAAGGCAAAAGTAAATTAAAGAAGAAATTGAGTGTGAGAAAGAAAGAGGAATCAATAACGATGGAGAAGGCAATGGAATCGTGCTATGAGAGCAAAAAGAAGGCTTCTAATTTTGAGCAGTTAGCCTAAAATTTATCAAGCTTGTGAGATAAAGCAAAATGGGATTTGTGGAAAAATTGCATAGAGAGAAAAAGTTAGAATGATTGTAGAGTCATAGAAGGGGTAGCTACTAATGTAGTAGACTCTTGCTTATGCCTAAGGTGTGAAGTATCAACTACAAGTAGGCAACAAAGGCATCACTAAAGCAGTATATAGAGATGCTAAAAGGCAGAAGCTACTGCAGTGTGTCGATACTAGTAAAGGGATCCCAAAATTTAATTCCTTCCCTTAGAATCCCATTGAATAATTTTAGGGAGCATGGGAATTGGTATGCAACTAAGAAATCAAAGGCAAATTAGAGGTCAATTGAAAGGGATGGTGTGAGAAAGATAGAGTGGTGAAGTTAACAGGAAGAATTGAGGGTGTCGTGGCTGCTAATGGCAATCAAATTCTAATATCAAGGAGAAAGGAGAGTCTATTAAGAAAAGGTGGGCCTTCTTCACTTTTTCTTGATTACTTCTTTTGTGTTTCATATGGGCAATTTATATGTAAATTGTTTAAATGGAAGAAGGCAGTTAATGTCAAAGAAAGTGTAGCCACAGTGGTAGTTAGCCTAGCAAAGTTCAGACTTTTCTTGATAGCAGGTATAAATTCCTATTTCACTTACAGATGTTATGTTGCTATTGGTTAATATGGTGAGAGGCATTAGCCACCTATTGAAGGTATTAGGAATTAGGGGAAATGGTATTGGACTGAACGTCTAAAGGGAATAAACTCCAACTTAGCTTAAGTGGGAAATTGATGTAATTGGGTTAAAATTTAGGTTATTTATGTAATTGGAATAGTATACATATACTAATTTTGGAAGTAGGTATGAATGGATAAAATGTAATAGAGGAAAAGACATGGAGTTAGTATAAAATGAGCATTGTAGATTTAACTTAGATGGGGAGGCCAATCGTAGAGTTCAAGAAAGAGTAGAAGGAAATAAATGTAAACTAGTTATTTGAATAAACAAAGTGCTCCTCTTTAATAGTGGAAGTGTAAGTGTGTGGGACTTGATATTTTTGAAATTAATGAAGCATGACATTAAATATGAAATCAAATATAGTAATTAACATCACTAAATGTTAGGTGTAATGTTAGCTAGACCTGTATAAGCAATAATATTGGCATCAGTGCTGGTGTGAATTCTTATGGAAGGATTTACGGACTTAAATTGCATAAATTAAGTATAACAGTTCAGCTGCATATATGGTACACATGAATTCAACATATGAGGTTGAATGTAAGAAGAAGAACTTGAAACAATTTTAGCAGAGGAAAAAGTAGGCTATAAAGCAGTAACATTTTTATTGCTTGGCTATGTGAGATACATATCTCATATTTTGAGGATGAAATAGGTTGAATGGGGGATAGTTGTGACATTTGAAAAGTTTAAGTGCATACTAAATGGGTAAATTGACTTAACTGTGTATAATAAGAGGTATTATGAATAAGCTAGTGTTGGGTTTTGTCTACTTAAGGTGAGACTTAGCAAACATGTGAATTAAATTAGAATATGTATGAGGGAATGAAAGAATTATAAGTGATCATATGGGAACAAATTAACAAAGGAAGGAATTAAGGATGTTATTAGAAGGGAATAAAAGAAGAAAGGCTAAGAGGAAAAAAAAAGGGCTTAAGTTTAGTTAAAATAATTAAATACTAATGAGGTTGAGTCAGTTTTGGTAGCAAAAAGAAAGAAAATAGAATGAGGAGAAAGATAGAAAGAGAAAGGTGGTGGTTGTAGCAAGGCTGATCATAAGAGGGCTACTATTGGGTGGTGTTAATGGTAGAGATAAGCAGCGGTGCCAATTGCTAAGGCTACATAGTAGTGGCAAAAGTGGTTAAGGGAAAAAAAGGAAAAAAAGAGAGATGATAGAGAAGTTGAGGAAAATGGTGGAGAAGGTGGGGGATGGAATATAAGTAGTGGGTGAGAGGAGCAGAAATGGCAACTAGTGTAGGGAAAGAGTTAACTGGGTTGATCCGGGACCTATTAGTATGGTAGCAAGGATGACTTAATAACCACTATTGGCGAGGGTTGATGTTGAATGTTTTAGAAATCAAAGTAAGAGGAGGGAGTATAGCTTACCGAAAAGAAAGGCAAAGAAAAAATATGGATACAAGTAGAGGAAAAAGTGAATGAGTAATTTGAGGTATGAACAAGCGGGTTGAAACATTTTATCGCTTGCTAAATTAGTAATATTATGGGTTTGAGTAAGTTTGTGTATAAAATGTATCTTGGGTATTACATCTAAGCTAGATCTATATTAAGTTGCCCTCCTATATAAGTAAGAGAAATATCACTTATATAGCCATACATGACAGTATGTAATATAGTATGCATGAGTAGGCAAAAGTTATAGGTTTTGGAACATGTGATGTACACTAGCATTTGGAAAGACATTTATAGGAATCATGATGACCATACAGTAGATTAAAGAAGAAACATAAATCATTATAGATTGTATTAGTAAACCCTTATGTATTTAATCCCAGTGAAATATGTATTTTTAGTTAACTATCAACCATGCATTAAAATACTCTTAACATAGAAAATATAGATATATCTATAAAATAGTACAAATACATAAGCCTAAGCTTAAAACCTACTTGCAAAACTCAGTTGCTTAAAACAAGAAATACACACACACACACACACACACACACACACACACACACACACACATATATATATATATATATATATATATATATATATATATATATATATATATATATATATGTACATGTCATGAGGCCTATGGTTGATATGTTGTGTATGCAGACTGAATTTGATGTGCTAATAACATTTCATAATCATTTCACTATTATGCATAATAGGTATAAATAACTTTATTGACATGAAATATCACTTAATATTTATTTCATTTGAACTATGCATGATAGGATAGTTAAAGCATCATTAACATTTCCTTCTAAGATGATCAAAATGATTCTTTATGAGATTGATAAATAGTATTAGTTTGTACGTAGATAATAGAGCCTATGTAATATTCATTAGAACTTAAGATGGGATAGACTTGGCATGCCATGGTAAGGACTACAATACTATAGGGCATTAAATATGGCTTTATTAGCTATCAATTTGGCATTAAATATGGCTTTTATATCAGTTTGGCATCAAATATGCATTTATCAGCTAATAGCTTGGCACTAGAACTACTTTATTAGCTATCAAATCTGGTGATGGCTTTGGTCACACCATCAGTTTTCCCATTTATCCTTCCTTAGTAGTGGTTTTATATGTTTGTTACCTAAGGTTGGCTTTTGAAATGATTGTAAATGGATTAATAAAATGTTACACCTGCATGCATGGCTACCCACCATAACACTTAGTTAAACTAGCATATATGATTATGCTTCATGAGACTTGACAGAAAAATAGCAGTTTAAGTAATCATATGGACACATTGTATAACTAGTTAATCACAAATATTGTAATATGTGTTACTGCTTAGGTAAGGTGCTAGATGTCAACATCATAAGCATTTAATTAGCATATTATATGGGCTATACAATTGACTTAGGAAATAAAGGTGTGAAAGCCTAAGATCTCAAAGGTTAGAGTTGAAGCGTAAAAAAAAACTAGTGAATAAAAACTCTCATTGAATTATAAAACTTTAGGTTATGTACATATATGCATTTTTATAGTAGTTTTCATGATAACTGGTTATATATACACGCATGATAATGTATCATATCACTCCATAGCAAAGTCATAATTTTAGATAATCATGCCAATGTGTTGTTTAATTAGATTACCTTGAATATTGTAAGATGTGTTTATACATATGCAAGAACCGAGTTTTACAGTATGAAGTATTCAATCATATTACATAGCCTATACTATTTATTATACCATTAAGTTTCATTGATAAAGTAAATGATTTCTAAAAGCCATAGTTTAGTATGCAATGTAAAATGGGTAAGCAGAGACTACCTAGGAACTATAAAATTCATTCTTATCATATCCCTAAAAATAGTTTATAAATCTCTAAACAAATGTGAAACATAATTCACACATGCTATAACAACTAGTAAAGATACATTAATCACTTAAACTACATAAGAAACTAGTGACATGTAGCACTTTCTTGTAAGTTAATATAGTGGTTGTTAAAATACTAATAGGCCTATTTTCTAGACAAGAATATGAGTATTTATAATCAGAAATTGCCATCATAAGTAATTGATATTGGACACTTTATGTAAGTGAAGTAAAGCTTATAGTCTTAGATGATGTTAATGCATTTTATATGACTAATTTCATGTTGAATTGTACTCATCTATTAGTGAAAATGTAAGGGTAAATATACAACTTCCTTTGAATTTATTTTAATTTAGTAGGTGGTTACGAGGTATAGTTAAAAGAGGTACCAGTCACATGCAGGACATTGAGGGTAATAACTACTATAAACTTGGTAACTAATATTGAAATGTAAACATAAATAGGATGGCCTAGTAAGTTCCCTTTTATATAAAAGTTCTAGTGCAGTATAGGTCATGATGCTTCCCCCTAGATTGCCAGTGTAGTTAAGGGCACAAGGATACTATTAATCTCATTTTTCACTATGACGCTTTTTCTTGCACAGGTTTAGGTAGGGATAAGATCATTAGAACAGAGTTACCAATTATCACAACTGAGTTCTAGTGTATTTACTTTTTATGAGTATGTGGATAAAGAAAAAAGGGGTTATGAATATTAATGCATTTTTAATGGCATTTACCAAAGTCAAGTGAGTTTTATAGGGTAGTTGTTAAATACAAGATTATGGTGATAGGAGTTGAAATGAAAGGATGTTTTGTAAACGTTGTTAATGTTCATAGCATGGGTTCTATCTCATATCAAGTATGCTCTAATAGGTATATTGTTTGTGTGTGAAAGGAAAGTTTAGACTTTAGGGAATTATCCCACTAAATGTAGGTGGTCTAGTTATGTTCTTGGGTTACCTCAAGACAAGAGTTTTGCATCATGAGTCTAGAATTGAGATTGAAGGAAATTAGGGGTGTGTTTATGGATGTTGTTTAATAGGTAATATCCCATCTTTATAGGGAGATGATGTCCATTTTTATGTAGCTAATGAATGCTCTTGAATAGGATCATACTCAATCTACTATGGTAATGCCTTTAAATAGGGTACCCGCTCTATGCCTAATAGGGGTGCTACACTATGCATACATTCATATATATATATATATATATATATATATATATATATATATATATAATGCCGGTGTAGTAGCAGTAAGGTCAAATAGGGCCACTACACAACCCTATGTTAGTGTAGCAGTAGTAAGGTCCAAAATATGGGTCACTACACACTTGATGAGAACTTTAGAGTTGATATCACAATATTCAGTATTGAGATATTCTCTATTGAATATGGGTTTAATTAAAAAAATGATTAGGTTAAGGATTATTAATATATTGGTATGAGTAATATGAATGTATAGAATATCGATAAGATATTATGAATAAATCTTTGTATGAGTTAAAGGAAATGAATTCTAATATTGAAATAAATAGTGACAAAACATTATAGGTACTATTGAGATACATATTGTATATGACATATAGATTATTAGTAAAGTGTTAAGAATATAGTTAATAACCTAAGTATTAACACATAGATATACATGAATAAGAAAAGTTAAATTTAGAAAAGTATAATATTATAAAGAGAAGT